>LR990609.1:14463695-14701195 GCA_905147815.2 Phalera bucephala | reverse complement strand
AGCTGGCGTGATGATATAGATAGATAGATAGATACTTTACCAAAATTTCTTCTTAGAAGCTTTCCCAAAAATACCTTCTAAAACAGAGTTATTTTTTACCTTGATATTAAGTCCGATGCAGCCGGCTTTTCATCTCGCTTTTGTATTTTAAAGAATATAACCATAACTTCTGTAACAAATACTCGTATTAAGTAAATCCTGCAAATCTTACAATTTCTTGGCATTGTATAAGTTTAGAATGTTTCAGTACTAACATTTATTATTCTAATCTAGAACTGTATTGCGACAAACTGACCACCAAATAGACTATTCAAGACACTATTGTATGATCCACACCTTACACAACTAAAATACTAAATATTATAGGGGAAAGAGTACAATGATTGGCACTTTAAGAAAACCTTCAAGTTTGAGCTTTTATAGCTCTTAAATCTTAAAATATTACGCAAACACATTTTAATATTCTATAACAGTGCTCCAACACAAAAAAAAATCTAAAAATAGGATGATATGCCTGATATTCTGAAAATGTTATGATATAGAATATTGAATTTTGAATAGCTATGAATGCCTTGAATATGTCTTCTTCGAATTACTTTTTTCGTTTGTTATTTGTACTGCTGTAAGAAAAACTGTGCTTAGAGGCCCCCCGGCAAGTAAGTTTTAAGACTTTAAAAAGGAGGAGGTTCTATGTTCGGTTGTATGTATGCTTTTTTTTATGTATGTTCAGCGATATTTCCGTCAATTGTAGACCGATTTTGATGATTATTTTTGCATTGGGTTTAATATAGCTCCGCGGTGGTCCCATTTTAATTTCATTGGTATTGGACCTTGGACTTATAAGATACACCAGGGCACTCCTTAACGACAAACAATAGGCATGTGTTAATTGAGATATTATGGGTATTACGTCTATCCTAAAGGTACCCTACTATAGAACGTAGCATACGTAGCATATATTAGCCAACTTCAAAAAGGAGGTTCATAATTCATCCTTTTTTTATAACTCCTTTGCTTGTGAACCGATTTTGATGACTCTTTTTGCATTTGGTTCAGTAAAGTTTTGAGGTGGTCGTATTTTATTGTTAGTGGTATTGAACCTTGGACTTTCAAGATACAAGAGGGAACTCCTTAACGGCGAACAGCACGAATGTATAGATTCCGTTATTATAGTCATTACATTAATCCTGTAGGTACCTTACTTTGCAACTTAGCAAAATAATATAATATCGGTATATAAATATTACTAAATAATTCACTCGTTACTTAAAATTGTAAAATAAAATCTTAAAATAAAAAAAGGTGAACCGACTTCAAAAAGCAAAAAATAAATATTTGAAGTCGATGCCAAGTAACCGACTGCACCAACCAGCACCGACTTCAAATATTTACTTTTTGCTTTTTGAAGTTGGTTTACCTTTTTTTTGTAAAGATTTTAAAATATTATCTATATATTAATACGTGAAGCAAAAACTTTGTACACATTTTTACGAAAATGGCGCGGACGGAGGAGTATGAAATTTCCCACACTTATAGTTTATATAGAGAAGGAGTGCAGAATGGTAATATTTTTTTAAAATTATGCGTAAAACATACATTAAATCAATAAAAAAAACATTACACACACTACCATGTATTTGACACAATACACGTCAAATTGATGTTTGTCTTTAATATTATTTGTCTATAATATCAAACATAACCAGCAAGCGATGAAAGAGTAGGTCGAATTTCGACCTATGGGCGACCACTAATTTTAATTATTCTATATATTATTCATAAAGAATAACTCTCATAAACAAACCTCTGATGATAGTAGGCAATATGCATACGCCAAATAAGCAACTAATTTTAATTCATTTAATTCCATTAAATAAAACATTATTACCCTTTTAAGTTCGCCGAAGTTGGTTATAAATCTGAACATCACTACTATGTCAAGTCGAATACGATACAGTGATGGGCACATCACTGAATACAATTATTGGCAGTGCCAATAGCGCAAAATGTACAGTGATTGGCAGTGCCAACCCTTGGTTGCAGGCGTTTAACAACAGTTTTGAGATAATATTCCAAAATAACTTTTCTAACCTTATCAATTTAAAGTATAATATGCTACAGTAAATTTTAAAACCGCTTTTCAATGATTGCCACCCATGCCAATTAATTGTACTACCATACAAGCTTTATGGTACAATGATTGGCCCGCTAAAAATGTTGTTTTAAGGTGTGTAAATGAGTAGAAAACCTTATTATAAGAACACTTACACCCATACTGTCTAAAAACTATAAAGCGTAATTAAAGTGATACTAACAAAATTATACTTTTACCCTACTGGCATCCTGTACAACGATTTTAAAGGTCTCCGAGTAAGACTACTATTAATTTTAAAATCCACATTACTCAAACATAGACACCTAATTTACTTACCAGATTATTAGTCACTAGTAGACAGACGCACATACCGGATTCCTTGTCCTTGAACCAACTCTATCCTTATTCGACGCTGTCCAGCCTACCTTCACCCTCATATATACAACGCAGTAAACAAATTTTGTGACCTTAGAGGACTGTCCTATGCGGCTTCTAAGAAAGTTACAAAGCAATGATAACTTACCTTGTCTTAAGACTGCTGTAATATCTTGATGCATTGCTGTATTATCTTAACGCGTAACTCTGGCTCCAATTATGTTTCTTTAATTTTCTTTTGTTTTAGTTCTAAATTCATTTATAATATGTATAAAGCTCGTTTACTAGTCAAATTACGCTCAATTTTTAAATATAATAGATTCAAGTTCAATGCATTTATGTAATATATTAACGCGTAGCTCTAGCTCCGACTGTTTCTTTAAATTCTTTTTTGTGCTTTCTTAATTAATTTATAATATGTTTAAAGATTGTTTATTAGTCAAGCTACGCTCACTGTATTAGAATATTTGTTTTAAGTTTAGTGCATAGCTGTATAATTCTAACGTGTAACTCTGGCTTCCAAGATATAGGCAATCGTCTAGTTTGGGAATCACCAGTATTTAAACTTTGTTAATTTTGTTTATGCACAAATAAATTTGATTTGATTTGATTTTATACATAAATCTATCTATATCATCACGCCAGATCCCTTGCGGGTAGGCAGAGAGTACAGAGTTCCAACAGGTTCTTTCCTTACATACCTCTCTGGCTTCCTTCACTCTCATAGTTCGTCTCATACACGCTCGCCGGTTACGGAGACTCTTGACTTTCCTTCAGATAAGACTCGGTTTATTTGGTCGTGGTAATATAGTCTAGGTCTTCCCCGGTACCTGCATCCTTCCACTTTCACATTGTATATCTGCTTTGTCATTCTTTCATCTGGCTTTTTTTCTATATGCCCGAACCAACGGAGCATGCCCTTTCTCATATTTACACCGATACTATCTTTCACACCTACTCGCTTTCTTACTACGCTGTTGCTAATGCGGTCGGTCAGCTTCACTCCGCACATCTTCCGCAGAGCTCGCATTTCTACCGCATAATTATACATAAATATTTACCTCTAACTTGATTTAAGTAAGAAATACAGCAAGAAACTTACCCACTCTTAGCAACTCTTTGTAATTCATAGCAATTCGTCACGCGCCCTCCCTCTTGACAAAAAGGATTTTTTTTTCTGTATTTCCAGTTAGGAAATATTTTTCTATTAATTGAATTTTGTCATTAAGGTATGTTGGATTTTTAAAACTACTGGTTGACTAGTTACAAGCTGTTAATCCTTAATAATTGCCGTTAAAGCTTAAAGTGCCAATAATTGTAGGGGTGCCAACATTAGTACTCTTCCCCTATGAATCCAGTTTTAATTTGTCGCGGCACACCTAGGGGTATAAAGTAAAAGTTAGCCAAAAGACGTGAATACTTACGTTCTAACTCGTCGAATGTAAAATGTGTTTCTTTTTGTATTTCTATCCACAGAGCTCCATGTTTCTTTCGGAACCGGATCTCCTCCATAGGATCAAGGGCAGAATCGAGAGACGCAGACATATTTGCGATACACAAATCTCTCAATGAATATAAATTCTTGGTATTTATTATGACTGTAGGCGTAAATAATTTTGAAAGATGGTTGGTTGCATAGATAAGAAATATATTTTTGTTTGCCCGTGCTGTCATGCAGTTGAGGCATAGGCATGGTAAACATCAAGAAGGTAAACATGAATTAGGTGCGTAAACTTTTTAAGTGTACATACAAACTTTTTGGCTTTATTAATTTAAAAAATGTGTTTATGGTTTAGAGAGAATATAATCACTTGGTTTATGTTTGAATCATAGAGATAAGACTGGATTTTCTTTGATTAACACACATTTTCACAAAGAGGTAAAGATTTTTTACAATAATATTAAAAAGCAAATTTATGTTATTCTGGCAAGATTGTAAAACTTGAAGGATGTTTACAATATAAACCATTGTACGTCTTTGGTAGTTTATAATCCTACCTCTCATAATGATATTCTTTTGTAGATTTTACCTAACTTATTTTTAGGTTTGGGTTAAGGTTATATGTAAGTACACTGACACATGAACTCTAAGGGGATAAGGGGACATTCGTATTTATTACTTTTTAGGTATACTCAGAGCCAAACTGCAAAGCTATAGTGTCGTATGCCTTTTGCAAAGAAATAAGATCCCTGTGAATTATACCAAAGACGGGTTAGTTAGACGGACCTTTCTAAATTTATTTCTTTTAGTAGTCGATTCGCGACACTTTATATTTTGAGCAAAAATAGGAAAAAAGTACAGTAGTGTACAAAAGTAACAAATGAAGAATGGTACATAAAATGACCCCTGTTCAGTAGGATCTATATGTATAATATTATAGATCCATGGATACATTTTCCATCTTGTTAATTCGCTAAAATGCTAATTATTGTGTCATTTATATATTTCTATGCAATTAAAAATCAAAGTACCGGGACATCATAACAGACTAGGAGGACTTAGGTCGTAAACGATGTACTCGAAAAATATGGATGGGTAAATTATAACGAAACCGCTTTTTAAAGTACCAGGATATCATAACAGTACAGATTTTTAGCTACTTTGGATACTTTTTGATCAATATTATTACATTGTCATTGAAGTATGCCAAATTTGAACTAAAACGGATGCTAACAAATGCTTGAAAGATTCATTTAAATACATATTACAATGAACAAATAAAGTTAGATGAAAGTTTTAAAAATACCAAAATTCGATTTGCACGATTCGTGGGAGTAGAATTGACAACTAAGCCCCATACACTATTTTCAAGAATTGGGATAGGTATTGCGAGTTTATTTATCTGCTATCTTCGACCTGGCCTGCTATACAGATTTTCAACAGAACATATTCTACAAATGGTCTTTTCTCCTTTTGTGAAGTAGGTGCAGTATTGTTCTATATATTAATACTATAAAGATAACAGATCGGCAACGCTATGAATTCTTTACGATTGTTTAAACCATCTTATCTTATCTTATCTTAATGTTGGCTTACCGGACCGAGGAAACCTCTGGCGCACTTCGACCCGATGGGATCTTTTGTGCTGTCTTTGCCCTATTGCTCTTACGTACCTGAAGTGTCCAATACTCCCTGTATCAGGTTGTAAATTCCAGCAGGGGGCAGAGCCGTAGTTCTTCTGGGTTTGGATAGGCCAATCCCAGTAGCTTCAATCACCGCGCAGCCAGAGCGTCGCAGTGACAGAGGATGTGCTTTATGGTTTCAGTTTCTGTACCGCAGCTCCTGCATACTACGTCGCCGCATTGGTTCATCTTGTGTAGATGTTCTTTCGTGCCATAGTGGCCTGTGAATGCTCCAGTTAATTGCCTTAGTTGTAGTCTACTGTATTTTAGTTGTCTCTTGCTGTCGCTCTCACACCATGTGGAGAGAAATTCCTTGGAATGTCCGCCACCGCCACCGTCTGGTAAGCCTATGAACGGTTCTGGACCAACAGGTTTTTCCCTTGCTCCCTTCCTGACTAAGTCATCCGCACGCTTATTGCCATCAACTCCCGTGTGCCCAGGGACCCAGACTAACCTGACCGTGTTGCGCGCTCCACATCTATCAAGAAGGTATGCGGACTCCGCAGCCAGTGCTCTCCGCAGCTCATAGGAGCTGATGGCTTTGAGGGCAGCCTGACTGTCACTACAATTTTCTTGCCTGTGATTCGTTTGTCCAATATCTCTTTTGCACAAATGTTTATCGCATAGGTCTCTGCCTGGAATATTGATGCAAATCTGCCCATGCTTTGACTAAGGTTGTATCCTTCTGTGTATACAACGGTTCCCGTTCCGAACTTGGTTTTGGATCCGTCAGTGTATTACCATGTGTGTTTAAACCATACTACTGCTTGTGGTATTATAGTTACCTATTCCATACATATAGTGTGCCAAATATACGCTGTTTCTAAAAGATTACGAACACAGTCATTACCATGATCAGATAGTGTGCAATATTAGCAGATTGAAGTTACTATAAAAAGCTTGAAAAATAATGAAAATCTCCTTCGGTTGGGCTATAGACACAATTCTTATTCTTAATACACTTATCTAACCTCAGAAACTTTGAATTGTTATGAGTTTTAAATAGTGCAAACTCTATGCATACGTCTATGCAGTCTAATTTTATCTCATTCTCATTTTTTTTTTAATATAGCCCCCGCTAGGATTTATTCCTGTATCGTGGGTGAGTGTACAAACATGAAAATTCGCATACACAAATTCTCAGACCGAAATAAATAATTGTGGGTCACACAAAGATTTGTCCCGTGCGAGAATCGAACCCGCGACTATTAGACATAGTGGGCATTCGTTACATGAAAATGATGAATACAATGATGAAAAGTAGCTAGACCCTTTCTGACACTTGTAAGAGCTGATAACTATAATTCGAACAAAAGACACGTTATTTCATTGTTAAAAAACCTAATTACATTCCACTAAAACAATTTCACTTCTTCGAAATTCCCGTTACTTTGCATCAGAGTGCGCGAGTACAATATTGGTAGAACGTACACGTGTATCGAGCTACTTACAAATTGGGACAAATTAACTTCACGCAGAACCAACGCTACTTACATCAAGGAGCGGCATCGCTCACCTGATTTAAATTAATTAATTGATGATATCGATGTTATTCATACGGTAAATGGTACTGTTACGTGAATGCCTTTGACTTTTTATTTTACTATTTTCTGTATTCTATACCTGGTGTTGGCTGTAGAACTATGCACATACATAAAGTTATTAAGACCTCCCCAGTAGAAAATATACTATATATCTACAACAATCGTAAAGAACATAATTGATATTCTATTGTCCATAATATAATTTGGGTACTAACGATGAAGACTAGTTATTTTTACAATTAAATTTGGTAACATGTGGGATATCAAGATGCCATTAGCTGTCAAGTTTGATTGGATTTAATTAAAGTTATTAAAATGGTCGATTACAATTTACCTTTAGCAGTATTTAACCACAATTTCTTAGATAAAATTATCAGAAGTCCTTTAAATTACCTTTAATGTTTTAATCATAAAGCATCAAATTATTCATTAATCAAAATATACACAAAACGTAAACTTTAAAAATAACTTCATGACACTCTAAGTGGATTTTTAATAAATCAAAAACAATGAGTAATTTCGCAAAGTAAAAGCTAATTAATTTTTTTTTTACTAGAAGTAGCTAACAGCTGTTTAAACGTGTAGATAAATTCTTTTAAACACAACAAAATACAATAAAACAATAAGTAATTACAACCATATTTTTGTTATTACGATCTCAATAATTTTATTTATAACAATTGTGTTATTGTACACGATACAGATAAATAACACTTCAGTTTGTTTATAATACCAATCTCGTATCAAGAATCACGAAAACAAAACATTGTTGTGGACATCTATTGATTTATTGTCCAAAGCCACACCACCCACATTAAATCTAAGGATAGAAAGATTCCACATCATTCCAACTTTTCCAGGTAAAACATCAATCCAGTATATAACATTGGTTGCGATATTATTTATTTCAAAACCAACTAGTTCACCTACGACTAGTATCATGATTTGAAAATATGAAATGATTAGTAGAATGTTACATGATACAATAGAAGTTTGACGTCATAACGATTGGTTTATACTAGAAGCCATTTGCTAAAATAACATGGAGACATAACAAATATCAGATATCGCCATGTCTCGCATGAAAATAATTTAATTATAAGAGCTACAATCCATACTCTAGAATCTCAAACCAGAGAATCTCTCTACTCGTTTTGAAAATTTATTCCTAATACTGTTGATCTTGAAAGTGACGTGATCTTGGAAGAGATGTAAATGTATAGATGCTTGTTAGTTGAGGGACAGATTGTTTGGCAGGCGATCACGGCTCCTGCTTTCGAATCATAGGTAGGACAAAATATGTGGCTATTATTGAGGTTATTGTATCAAAATATTCTTAATAACAGTCCGGAGTCTGAAATTGTCTCCCATATCTATCTATCTATCTACATCTATCTATATCATCACGCCAGATCCCTTACAGGGTAGGCAGAGAGTACAGAGTTCCAACAGGCTTTTTCCTTACATACCTCTCTGGCTTCCTCTACTCTCATAGTTTGTCTCATACTCGCTCGCCGGTTACGGAGACTCCTGACTTGTTCTTCAGATAAGACCCGGTCTATTTGGTCATGGTAAGATAGTCTAGGTCTTCCCCGGTACCTACATCCTTCCACTTTCGCGCTGTATATCAGTTTTGTCATTCTTTCTTCGGACATTCTTTCTATATGCCCGAACCAACGGAGCATACCCTTTCTCATCTTTACATCGATACTCTCTTTCATACCTATTTGCTTTCTTACTACGCTGTTGCGAATACGGTCGGTCAGCTTCCGCAGAGCTCGCATTTCCACCGCATTTATCCTACTTTCATTCTCCTTCTTACATACCCAGCTCTCGCTGCCATATAACAGCGTTGGGGCAAGCACTCCATTATGTATGGCCAGCTGCGCCTTTCGGCTTAAGTGCCGGCTCCCAAGTAGCTTTCCCATCGCGCCATTCACTCTGTTCCCTGCACTCACTCTTCTCTCTATGTCAGCGGTGTATTTTCCATCCTTACTGAATGCGCATCCAAGATATACAAACTCATTCACTTGTTCCATCACATCGTTCTCAACCACAATCCTTGCATTCGTTCTGGTTTCTTCCCGTTCAAAAACCATAATTTTGGTTTTCTTCACATTTAAATGTAAGCCATTTTTCATTCAGTCGTCTTTCATAACTGTGACTAGTGATTGCAGATCAGTGGCTGTTGGCGCTATCAAAACCGCGTCATCTGCATATAGTAGATGATTCACCACTAGATCACTCATCGCTTTCAGTCTGTGAAGACTTTTGTCTAAATATATTATAAACAGTCTAGCGGACAATACGCAACCCTGCTTGACGCCGATTTCAACGTCAAACCAGGGTGACATGTTACCACCCACCCGTACGCATGCCTTGCAGTCCACATAGGTGGACTGGACGGCCCGCAACAGAGTGCCATTTATACCATATTCAGGCAAAATGTCCCAAAGTCTCTTTCGCACAAGTCTATCAAACGCCTTCTCCAGATCCACAAAACCGCAGAAAACCTTCCGGCCCACTGCCAGATGCTTCTCTACGATGTTGCGAAGGGAGAAAACTTGATCCGAACATCCTCTTCCGGACCTGAAACCCTCTTGTGCCTCGCACAACATTCCATCGGACTTCTCGCGCATTCTCCTTTCAATAATTTTATCATACACCTTGGCTGCCAAGCTGATCAAACTAATGGCTCTGTAATTGGCGCCGTCATATTGTGAACCCTTGCCTTTATACAAGGGTACAATGACTGCGCGGCGCCAATCTGTAGGGACCCTACCGGTCCTCCAGCAAAGGTTTGCAAGGACCCCAAAGGTATCCCGGACGCAAGTTCCACCATATTTGATCATCTCGGCAGATATCATGTCTATTCCCGCAGCTTTACCATTTTTCATACTTCCTATCGCCCATTCAACTTCTTTCATAGTGATGCCCTCTGTTGAATCCGGTGCCACAAACTCGCCTCTGGGCTTATCTGTGGTACCAGTATCCGGGGCATCTCCATACATTTCTCCAAAATATTCACTCCACCGGTTTAATACAGCTTGTGTATCTGCAAGAATATCACCATCCTTAGACTTTATCCTTTCCATTCGGGAACCTGACGAATCACCTCGAGACTTTCTCACACTGCTCCAAAAGAGTTTAGCAACCCTAAACTCTCGAAGCTCTTCGCCAGCCTGTACTCCTCAATCGCACTGGCTCTTTCACGCTTTTCTTTCATTAAGGTTTTGGTGGCATTCTTGCATTGCTGGTATATTTCGTTCTTCATCTCTGTCATACTGGCAATCAGGTTCAAAGAAGAAACATAGTCCTGCCATGCTTTCTTCTTACTTTCTACGGAGCTTTGCATCTCCGCATCCCACCATGCATCACTTTTTACTGTACTATGCTTCTTTAAGCAACCACATACTTCTTTCGCGGAATCTACTAAACTCTCTTTCAGGCTATTCCAGCATTCATCTACATTTGAGTCCGAAGAACCTACTGCCAAAAGGTTGTCCCGGACTCTGTCTTCATACATTCTTCTCACGCTCTAATCTTGCAACTTTTCAACCTTTATTCTTTCAAGGTCTCAGAAGGGTCGCTCTCGCCAGTGCCTCCACTTCCTGAACAGACCACTAAACCGCGCAACTATTAGATAGTGATCTGATTCAAGAGTGGGGCCTCTATACGCACGTGTATCTTGGAGTTTGCTTCGGAGACGGTTATCTACCAGGATCAAATCTATCATGCTTTTTTATTCATTCCTTCTCCACGTGTACATATGGATATCCTTATGTTGGAATATCGTATTAGACACAAGGAGGCCCCTTTCCAAACATACATCCACAATGAGCTTACCTGCATCATTCACTCTCTTATCACCATAAGGACCCAGAGCAGCGTCGCAAGTTTGCCGCCTGGTTCCCACCCATCCGTTCAGATCGCCACACAAAATCACCTTTTCATTAGCCTCAGCCAGATCCAGAACTCCATCCAGAATCCAGAACAGGTACTGGGGTGTCGACGAGCTTACGGCAGCATATGCTGCGACCAAAAATACTTTAGTGACACCCAGTTTTAAACGGATCCAGAGAAGTATTGCATCGTACAGGCCATAATGTCTCATGCTGGCACGACTGCCCTGCGGTACCCCAGACCACAGAGCCATCGTGCCATCAGGAAGATCACAGGTTTCACTGCCCCTTCGCTTAGTCTCTGTTACACACAGAGCATCCAGGCGTCTCTCTTTCATCACATTAATCACCTCATGCATCTTATCTTCCATACCACCCCTTACATTCCAAGTGCCTATTCGGCACTCTGCACCCCACGACTCGTCAGTTCGGGCCCGGTGTGATGGGTGGCGGCCCCCATCGCCGCTTCCACCTATATTCGTACCGACGGGGGCGGGCCGGTACGCGTCGCCTTGGGGGGACGCCCTAGCCCGCACTGCGGTACGTCTTCGGTTCAAGATTGCAGCCATAATGACTGGCAGGGGTCGCGACGAGCACGCTCATGGACAGACCCCCGATGTCTCCCATATGATAGCACTAAGCTCACCTCCTATTGCTTTGGGGCTTTACATCGACGTGTAGATATACACAAAGTTGGAATCTAGTGTGGAGATGGGCAAAATGTAAGCAGATTAATGATTAACCACCCCCACTTGGGGAATATAGGGTGATAGTGTATTAAAGATTAACGATGCATACATTGCAGGACTAAGGCCTCATTAATTCATTGTAATCATTAATCTGATTAAATTTTGCCCATCTCTGAGTGTGATAATGTTTTTAATGCTAGGTTTTTTATCTATGCCATAACTGAGAGATTAGCATAGACAGATTGACGTTAGCGTGATGCTATCGAGTTGATATGTCACCCTTTTCACACTACAAATATAAGATGATACTAAATAAAGATGAGCGTGGCAGGACGCTTTCTCCATGACGTCACGATAACGTCAAATGGTTTAAACAGTCATACAAGGATCTTTTGGCCCGTGGCCAAATTCGGAATTTACGCTATCATCAACTGAAATATCACTACATGACAGTCACAGAGTTAACATTTGCTATGAAATTTACCCAATTTCTTAATTAGTAACCGTGCGGACCTAATTTTACTAATTTTTTACTAAGTGGTAATTGCACACCAACACCCCCTGTCAATTGTATCCATGGCCAAAAGATCCTTGTCGGACTATACTTAGCCCTCAATCACATGTCGTAACGCCGGAGTTACCTAATGGGGCATCACATCGAGTTTATTGACAATCTACTGGCCGAAACCGTTAACATTGTGTCAATCGGTATTGTGTCCCAAGTAGCAACTCAACCAAGGAGCCGTATCTCGTATATTTACATCATATCCTTTCAACTACAACAATATTGTTTCCATCATATCTATTTCTATGTTGAAGTTTAGGTCCTTTTTGTTTGTCTTTGTTAAAATCTTACGATAAATACTTAAATTCTCGATTGTGTTACAGTCTTAATTCAGGTAACTAATACGTATAAGTATTAAACTAATTACTAATACAATTAACATATATTATTGTGTATTTTAACAGCATTTTAATCTATACTAATGTTATAAAAAGGTAAAGTTTGTGAGTTTGGATGTTCGGGGTAATCTCGGGTACTACTGATCCGATTTTAATGATTCTTTCACCATTGGAAAGCTACCTTATCCAGAAGTAACATATAACATACCGGTAGGTGGCGCTATTGTCGACCGGGTACGAAGTCTTGGGAAACTACTAGTATGCAGATATAATTGTAAAAAAAAAATAATCAATCATTCGACCACGCACCAAATCGATCCAAGGGAAAAATACTTAATTATTACTGCGCCTACAAATATACGGTGTAGTTTATATGTGTTAATATACCGCTAAACTATCATTATTATAATCTATCTATCTATAACCTCACGCCAGATCCCTTGCGGGGTAGGCAGAGAGTACAGAATTATGCTATTATTATTTATTTATTATTATATTGCTATCATTATTTTAATATTTGTTTATAATCGCAAAAACAAAACGATTTGGTACTAAGCACGGGTATATTACTACTCGGGATCATTCAAACTAGTATTGAATGATCCCGAGTACGAATGAACTGACTACAGAACAAAACGATTTCATTAATTTCCAGCTCGCGTTAGTAATTGTAACTAAATTAAGTTTACTCATAGTTTAACTCTACGGGGTCCCAAGATACAGACTTTTCGTCTAGTTTGGGGCTCTTAGATACTGTCGCTTAGTTGCTAAGTCTTTTTCAACAATAAATTATTTTTATTCTTATTCTTAATTTACTTTTTTAATTTGTTAACCTAGCAACTGGTTGCTGTTCTGTAGGAAAACGGAAAACAGAAAAAAGGAATAAGCGTTGTACATACCTTATCAATTTATCCAAAGAGATAGGCAAAGGCGTCCCCACATTGCGACAGGAGGCCATTCTTCCGACACATTATTCCACATGTCTATCAAATATATTCAGCGGGCTTAGCACAAAAATATTAACGTTTGTTGGTATGCCACCCTTGTCATACTACAACTTATTGAATAAACATGAACATGACAGCTCGCTAGAGTCACACTAACGTCAATATTTTCATGCTAAGCCCTCAGGTCTTCTCCATGAATATCGTCACAATATTTTCCGTACGTTATAACTTAAATATTTTTCTCTTTTTTAAACATAACCTCACATATGTTTCAGAAAAGGCCAGCGTTAATAGATAGTAAACTACCCTAGTATAATATAATAAGTTAGAGTTACCTCTAGGTTTAAGATCTTTTTTCTATGATTTAATATAAGATATCTTTTTGAAAAGATTTCTTTGTATGGTTGTCAGCACCCACGAGAGACTTAAGAACTATTTCTGCGCGTGTTTTGTCGCGTATACAGAATATGTATGCAAACAACAATATATATGTATCATTACTTATGACATGACACAATTGTAATGTGTTTTCTGTTAAATACATAATGATCTATCTATCTATCTATATCATCACGCCAGATCCCTTACAGGGTAGGCAGAGAATACAGAGTTCCAACAGGTTCTTTCCTTACATACCTCTCTGGCTTCCTCTACTCTCATAGTTCGTCTCATACACGCTCGCCGGTTACGGAGACTCCTGACTTGTCCTTCAGATAAGACCCGGTCTATTTGGTCATGGTAAGATAGTCTAGGTCTTCAACGGTACCTACATCCTTCCACTTTCGCATTGTATATCAGTGTTGTCATTCTTTCTTTGGAAATTCTTTCTATATGCCCAAACCAACGGAGCATACCCTTTCTCATCTTTACACCGATACTCTCTTTCATATCTATTTGCTTTCTTACTACGCTGTTGCGAACATACATAATAATAAATACAACATTTCATTATTATACTATATACATATATCTATAGCTAAAATTTAACATTCTTACCAAACCATCCGTGGTCCTCATTCTTGAAGCAAACATTTAATTAATAGGGGCTCGCAACCGTTTATAAACTAACTTAACATACGAAAATGAAGATGAGGTTAGGCGTACACGGTATGTAGACAAAACAATGTTGTGTTCCCTCAGACGAATCTGTTTCTCACATATTAATTTACAGTTTGGTATAGTCGTCGCTCAATGGATCGAGTAGTCACGGGTTCAATCCCCGTCAGAGATTTGCCTTTGTGACCCACAAACATTTATTTAAAATTAACTTTAATTGAATTGAATTATTAAAATGAAATATTTCATTTGACTTATAATCATCTGATGCCTCTACCTTAAAGTAAATCTAAGCTCTTCATACTTAAATAAATTGGCGGACACGATGTGGCGCAGTGGTTTAGAACTTAAGCCGCTTCGCCCACTGGGTCGAATAGTCGCGGGTTTGATTTCCGTACGGGACAAATCTTTGTGTGACCCTCAATTATCTGTTGCAGTCCAGGTATTTGTGTATGTGTATTTTCATGTTTGAAACGCACTCTCGACACAGGAGTAAATCCTAGTGTGGGGCTACGTTTTATATAAGAAAAAGAAAAAAAACAAAATCCATTTCAAACGTGTAAAAATAAAATTATTCGTAAAACAATTCTCCCTTAAAAGGGAATAAAATACAGTTACTTTGAAGAAAAATAAGAATAAAATTAAATATAGGAAACTTAAAAGTATACTTCAAGGAATCCACGGCTGGGCCCTTATTCGCTATGACCAACGCGGCGCGTTAGAATAACTTCGTAAAATTATTATTTAATGGTACCCCAGTGGCTAACAAAATATCGCTACACTATAATTGCACGAACTTATCGTAACGTGTCGCATTTGCTTATAGAGAATAAGAGCCCTGGATGCGAGCGTTGGTTGAATTGGGATGCTCTCGGTTCAGTCTTATCTCAGCCGCCCAACAGCTCAGCGGTCGCCCGCCCAGCTGTTTCGCGCGTGTTTTTGGTGCACCTGTTGAATTTTTCGTAATATAACCAAGTGAAAAAGATTTCTTTTAACGTTTATACTGTTTTCTACTAGTATTAAAGGTAGGTAACTAAATTATAATTCATAGTTTCGAGCTTAAAAACTTAGTTTACGGAGTGCCGTTTTTATTTTTGTGGATTATTTCAAACAGCTTGTCATCATTACTTTATCATCTCTATATGTTATTTAAAAAGAAAAAATGTTCTGAGGAGATTTACAATGATTTTGGGACAACAAACGCCTGAAGCAGACCGTATAATTATCAGACCTAACGCCCATTACCAAATGAGAATTGGTTCTGTTAATTGGAAATAATTGCTAAGGAAGAGAAGAATTCAGTGCGCAATTTTGTGTAAATATATTCTGTCCTGCTCCTGTAGGTATTTTGTAATATGGTTAGGTCGGGGAGCTTAATCAACTACACATACATCTCTTGATTAAGATAAAACCTTCCGTGGGTATTAACCACACTAAGACTCTTAAAAAAGGGATCCGGTCAGCACCCATGGGAAATTTGCAACAAACCTACTATTTCCAAATGAACTCACGATTACAAACTTAAATGTTTAAAGGAGGACTTTCTAAAACTACGCTAAAAAGAAAAGTATAAACGGAAACACTCGCAATTCCTTGTAAAAATTAATTTAAAAAAGACAAATATACACCATCATACCCATATTGCCTAAGAGGGGTGACAGAGGTGTACTACTGTTAACCTATATATCACTGAAGACGTTAAGTCACCATGAAATACCAAACAAAATTCCAGACTTCGAAAAGTTAATGACCACTTGGTACGACTTAGGATTCAAAGCTAGGACTAGCCTAATAACAAGACAAATTGTAAATATCAATTACACTTTTACATAGTGCAAGATTTAAAACTAATTAAACAATATAGACAGTTGTTGATATGTTCTGTATGATTTTGCAGCATAATATCTTCCTTCTGCCTACGCCATCTATTCACAAACGACCGTAATGATATGTTTATATGAACATTTAGCTTTTTACTAAGAAGCAATCTCGCTGAGCGTTGTATATTTGTTATTTTTCAAAATTACTAGACTATCTTACCATGACCCAATAGACCGTGTCTTATCTGAAGGGCAAGTCAAGAGTCTCCGTAACCGGCGAGTGTGTATAAGACGAACTATGAGAGTGGAGGAAGCCAGAGAGGTATGTAAGGAAAGAACCTGTTGGAACTCTGTACTCTCTGCCTACCCCGCGAGGGAGCTATTAGCTATAGATAGAATATTATAAAAAAAACAACTTCACGTCTATATTCCCCAAGCAGGGGTGGCAGAGGTGTACTGTGTACACCCATTTTTCGCTGATGTTAGGTCCCATGAAATAGGGGGCGAGATGTTACCATATAACGGGCAAAATTCCAGGCTCCGGACTGAAATTAGGAATTTCCCGATAGTAAAACTACATTTGTCCGACCTAAGATTTCTGCCTAGGACCCCATGATCGTAAAGTAAAACATTAATTTAATACATATTTATTTATTAGATCACCAACTTTGTGTAAATACACTCTATTTATAATATTTCCTTATACAAAATACAAATTTTGCTAAATGTCACAATAATTAAAGGTGAAGACAGCACAGGTGACTTCTCCTTCTTCCACTATCTCCCTGTGTCTGTCAATGTTTCATACTTGCCAGTAATGGCCGATTTCAATATTCAACCCAAGGATAGATTTGCTTACTGTCGGTAGAATTTTGACAGATTTTACATACAAAATATGTCAAAATTTTATCTGTGAAGTATTTTACACATAAGTGACAGTTCTAAATGCCAAACGAAATTTATATTTAATTCAATGACATTAAGGCATAAAACCATAAGTATAGAAACAGCTCATGCCTCTTATTGCCATTGAATAAAGTATAATTTCTTTGACACTTACAACTGTCACAGTACGTGAAAAATACAATAGTAGGCAAATCTATTCTTTAGTTACATATTGAAACCGGCCGTAAGTGAGTGGCTCCCTCAATCGCGCCATTTGTGGACGCAAAACTTCTACCATTTATGAATTAACATTTCTAGAAGAGGAACAAGAATTTGCCTTAGTGTCCTAACATATCTTTAACTCCCGTGTTACCTAAAGAAGTATATCGCGGTCTTGCCGTAATAGGTGTGCCGTAATAAAGAATATGCAGCCAATGCGATATTTATTTATACTGATGTCAATGCAAAAAGCGATCGTTACTTTATTTCAAGTTGTAACAAATAACACCGCTACGCCTATATTCCCCAAGCGGGGGTGGCAGAGGTGTACTGCGTTTAATCAATTCTCGCCGATAATATTGCCTCTATACCCAGGACAATGCTAGAGTCCGAACTGATACTGGATTTTTTTTATCGAAAAGTTACATTTTGTCCGAGCTAGGATTCGAACCCGGATCCTGGTGATCTCTACATGCTTTACTAGACCAACGAGTCAGTCATTTCAAGTTGTATATATTATATATTAGATAAGATATAATAAATATTAGAAATATAATTCTTATGAAACCAATTCATATAGTTAATGGTTTATCTGCAGTCGTACAAGGACGTACATATTATTACAGCGTGGAACATCAGCTTTTGTCGACTATTCGAAGCCAAAAAATAAACAGTAGGCAAGCAAGTTTTCTCATAAATTGCTAAACTGCTGAAATCAACGTTGTATGAAGAAAGTATGATAATTATTTATTTTCGCCTGATGCAAATATATTTTAAAAGTCACTTCTGTGATTCATACATAGAACTTCGAATAACGTGTAATTTTATTCTGGTTATATTTTATTTGTGTTCTTTTCGTATACCGTCGAAAAAAAATTCTACTGTTAACCCTTTTTAAAAAATCCTCAGATATTTGTCAAGTAATACTAGTATAGATAGGTCTCAAAAGGCCATTAGATTTCATGTAATTAAGAATCTTATTCCTTGATATATGTAAGAGATTTAGCTATAAATATAATTTAATTGTTAGTTTTCGATAGGTTTAATTCTAAAAAAATTTAAGGGACATGAAATTTAGTAAACTATATTTGTAGTGAAATTTTGTTATTTACATTTAATATAACTATAAAATTAAAACCTTAAGAAGCCGGCGGCGTACGCTTCTACAATAATGGTTCAGGAAAATGCGCCCCTGAAGAAAGGAAGATAGAAGAGATCTAAATTCAATTTGATTAACTAAGTTAATAAGTAAGTCCCTCTTTCGTCCGAGACCTGTCCGAGAGTAGACGTGTTGACAATTTATTTTTAAAACTAGAAACTTACTAAAATTACAAAGTGTACCTTATAATAACGACTTACGATAGTTATTTGGAGTTAATAGTAACCACGTTTAAGTCATTAATACCTTGTTTACAACAA
Organism: Phalera bucephala; assembly: GCA_905147815.2. NCBI lineage: Eukaryota > Metazoa > Arthropoda > Insecta > Lepidoptera > Notodontidae > Phalera > Phalera bucephala. The sequence continues at coordinate 14,682,218 of LR990609.1, read as the reverse complement.
CTCGTGAAGCGTCAGCGCGCAGCGTCAAGGTGTCCGCGGGGCTCCGCTCACCCCCTCGAGTATAAAGAGAAAGCAACAATAGTGTCGTCTCGCACAAGCTCGCAAGCCTGAAGCCAACTATCACTGGTACGATACCAACTACAAATTACAACGGACGCTTATAACTCGCCGCCTATACGTATTTATACATAAAAATCTGGTTGAAGTGATTATTTTTACGCCGCGCATTATTGTGTGTCATTAAAATCTAACGCACAATGCCGTTAAAAAGAACACCTCCCTCTACTCCGACAAATGTAATTCCTATTGAAGGGCAGTCGTTGAGTCACTCAGATCCTAATATTTGCTTATCTGCAGAAAAGGTGGTAATATCGCAGCGTGAGTATGTAGCTCAACGCTTTAAGCGAAAGAGGGACATGCAAGGCGATCAATTTGATTTCGAAGACTTTCAGTACAGAATTTTAGAAATGTTTAATGAATTAAAGTCTAGTATGGATGATATAAAACACAAATACACTCAATTACAAAAAAGCGTCGACTACACAGCTGCTAAATACGATGAGATAATTCAAAATATGAAGAAACTCGAAGACGAAAAGATCGAAGACCGAAAGTACATTAAAAACTTGGAGGATAAAATTGACCAATTGGAAAGGCAGAATCGGAATGCTAGTTTGGAAATTAGAAATATACCAAAACAAGAGGGGGAGACAAAACAAGACTTAATTAATCTAGTTATTGAAACTAGTAAAATTGTTAAGGCTCCCATTCTCGCATCAGACATTAAGGATATATTTCGCACTAAATCCAAACATATAAATCAAACCATAATAGTGGATATGTGCTCAGTCATAACTAAAGAGAAGATATTAAATTCAGTTAAAACCTTTAATAAAGAAAATAAAGAAGAGAAGTTGCATTCAAAACATCTACGCCTCAATGGTCCTAAATGTCCAATTTTCATATCAGAGAATCTATCATCGAAAACGAAAAAGCTTTTCTACTTATCAAGAGAGTTTGCTTCCCAATATACCTATAAATACTGCTGGGTCTCCTACGGAAAGGTATTTATAAGGAAAGGAGATGGAACACAGGCTTTACATGTTGATTCCGAACTGAGGTTGAGTCAGCTGAAAGGGAAGTGACTAGTGTTTATAGGTAATCTACAATACTACACCACTAATAAATGTTTAACCACAAAATACATACCAATATTAGACTTAATAATTTGCATGTTTTTAGTTTATTTCTTATTTTATAACACATACACCATACACACTTTACACAACACACTAAATCTATCATTATTCATAACTCGTGCCAAAGTTTACATATACATTATATACATACGTAAAAATCCCAACTTCAGCTCAATACTTCATAAAAATATTTATATTTCCGGTTACATACATACAACTGATATAAAGGAAGTAACAAAATTTTTACTTAATATTTATACCACGTGCTCTATTTTCCTCCGACCCCTTAATCATAACATCTTAATTTATAAAAATATTTTCCTATATATAATACTCGAATTGACATCTTGTACTTTTTATTCATTTAAAATTCAACCCTACCAATAGCGAAATATGCAAGGAATTTGATAATGATATGTTCAATATAAACTGTATGAAAATATCCAAACCCTCCATGATTCATGGTTTTCTAAATTTTACAAATGAAAATTCCCTAACTATTCTTAACATTAATATCCGCAGTGTGAACAAAAATTTTGACTCTCTCTTAGTATTTTTGACACAACTCAATATTACTATCGATATAATTACCTTGACCGAATGTTGGTTAAGTGACGATAGTAGTATTCCTAATATAGATAACTACACGATATATAGAACAAATAAGGGAATTAACCAAAATGATGGCGTTATTGCGTATGTGAATAGTAATATCAATGTTACCGTTACCGAACCACATTGTAACGATGGAAATTGTTTAATTCTCACAATGCATCCCCAGACTACGATAATTTGTTCATACAGGCCTCCAAGTTTTCATAACCCTAATAAGTATCTAGACTCACTTAACGAAATACTTACAAATATAAAAACCAATACAATTATTTTAACCGGGGATATTAATCTTGATATAATGCCAGATAAAATATTAGGCCATTCTGCTGATTATATTACAATGTTGGCCACTCTTGGTATTCGTCAATGTATAAATCTACCTACAAGGAATAAGGCATGCTTGGATCATTTTATGGCTAAATGTAACCAAGCAATAAACATTTTTGTGTTCGACGAATTAACAGATCATGCTCCCGTTTTAATGTATATCGATAAAACATTGATAAAGAAAACTAAATTAATACTTGAAAATACGTTGGTAGACTATGATATGGTGATGAATGCCGTGTCTAAGTTAGACTGGGAAAAACTGTATAGTACAATAGAAATAAACACTGCAACTGACATTATTGTTAATAGCTTACAAACAATAGCTTTAGATAATACCAAAATTATCAAGATATCTAATAAATACAAAAATTTAAAGCCATGGATCACAAGAGGGGTTATTATATCTATTAGGAAAAGAAATAAACTGCATCAAAATTTGAGGAAAACGCCTGACGATGACGCGTTAAAACTAAAATATAAAAAGTATCGAAACTGCTGCAATAATCTAATAAAAACATTGAAGATACAATACTATCAAACTAAATTAGACCTAAATAAAGGTAACATAAAAGAGACTTGGAAAACAATAAAGGATTTTTGTAATTTAAACAGTGTTCGTGCTAATACACAAGACTTGCTTGGCCAGTTTGATTCACCGGTAGATTCTCTAAATAACGTTAATAACTATTTTGTAACTGTTGGTAAAGCCCTGGCAGATCTCACCCTTAATAAGATTAAAAAAAGTGACACAGAATTAGCTAATACAGTTCCGGATAATTGCAGTCCCCCTTATTCAATGTCTTTTTTCCCTACAGACCATCTAGAGGTTAAATCTGTAATAAATAATTTGAAATCTAATAGTGCCCCAGGCTGGGATAAACTTACGTGCAAATTATTTAAAACTTCTGTAGACCATCTCTGTAAACCCATTGCGTATTGGTGTAACCTTAGCTTTAAAAAGGGGAGGTTCCCAGCTCACTGCAAAAAGGCTGTGGTGGCTCCAATATATAAGTCGGGTGATAAATCAATGCCTTCAAATTATAGACCAATTTCCCTCTTGCCCATCTTATCAAAAATAATTGAGAAGCTAGTCAATAAAAGGCTGGTCACTTATTTAGAAAAAAATAAGTTCTTAGCCACTAACCAATATGGTTTTAGGTCTGGAAGTTCCACTAATGATGCAGTTTTACAATTAACATCTAAAATTGTCTGTCATCTAGATAAAGGACAGAAATGTATAGGAGTTTTCTTGGATATGAAGAAAGCATTTGACACCGTTTCCATTCCAGTGTTATTGGCTCGTCTGGGAAACATTGGGGTAAGAGGAACTCCGTTTTCTTGGTTCAGTGAATACCTAATGAACAGAAGCCAAAGAACCAAACTAGATAAGCACATTAGTGATCCGGCAGTTTGCACATACGGAGTACCGCAGGGAAGTACACTAGGTCCTACCCTGTTTCTCATATACGTCAATGAACTGTGCAATTTGGAAATCCGGGATGCGGAGCTCCTTATGTTTGCTGATGATACCGTGATTCTTTTCCATGGTTCTTCATGGGAATCCGTAAAGAGTATAGCGGAAGATGGTCTGTGTCAGGTGACTCGATGGCTGGAAAGCAATCTACTCACTCTCAACATACAAAAAACAAAATACATCTGTTTCCACAAAACGGCTGCTTCCCAGCCACCGCTTTCCTTCAGTGTTACAATACACACTTTTCCCTGTAATAAAAATTTAAACAAAATATCTAGCTGTAATTGTTTAAAGTTAGATAAAACAAATAACATTAAGTACTTAGGAGTAACACTGGACGAGAAACTTAATTGGATACCCCATATACATAATTTATCGAAACGCATACGGAGGCTCATAATTGTATTTAAGAATTTAAGAATGATAGGAAATAAACACCTTCTAATACAAATATATAACGCATTGTGTCACTGCCTTATCATCTATTGTATCAGTTCCTGGGGTGGCGCGTCCAAAACATATCTTATCGAAGCAGAACGCGCACAAAGGGCTGTTCTTAAAACTATGTTGTTTCTCCCATATAGGCATCCTACTACTCTTGTATATAAGTTGTCTAATATTCTAAGTGTAAGAAAAAATTATATTCATCAATGCCTTCAGCGCTATCATAAAAATACATTGTGCAGCACTCGGTCAAACAGTAAAAGAAATTTCAGATGCCCCTTGCCCCACTTTAAAACTACATTTGCTAGAAAACATTATGACTACCTAGCTCCTCGTCTTTATAATAACCTATGCAAACATGCCGGGGATATAACCAATTTAAGTTTCTATCAATTAAAGAAAGTAATTTTGGATTGGTTAAGTAATCTAGATTATGACTCATGCGAGAAAATCATTACTTTTGTATACACATGAAACATGCATTACTATGTTACCATTTACATAATTTATCACTAATACATAATACACCTCCAGGCACTCGGCAAAATACATAACTAAACATATACAATAATTATATCATTGAATCCTACATACACGCACGTACAATCACACATACAAACACACACGCACACAAACACACGACGCTCACAGATACACACACACACACACACACACACACACACACACCACTTTTATTTTTTTTCACTTTTATAACATTTTTAACGTTTTTTTTGTTTTAAATTGTATTCGACATTATAAAACTTGTACACGAAAGAGACTGACTTCTGACATACAGGGTATCCTAGTTCAGAAGCCAGGGTAACATTCATTTGTATAAAAATTGTTTGATGTCAATAAAGTTACTATTATTATTATTATTATTAATTACCTTTCCACAAATTCACATGATTTTGAAATGGCCGGATTTAGTATAGGCATTTTACCTTACCTTTTTTTTTATTTTGTCAGCAGCTTGGAAAAAAAATCGATAGCACTGGTCGTAGTAGGTATATTTAAAATTATAAAACGGACCGTTAAGATATTCGCTTACGGCCGGTTTCAATATTTAACTCAAGGATGGATTTGTCTACTACGGATAGAATTTTGACATATTTTGTATGGAAAATCTGCCAAAATTCTACTGACATTAAACAAATCTATCCTTGAGTTGAATATTGAAACCGGCCATTAGACCACAGTAGCCGCTATAAAACAAGTACCACCCCAGCATAATTTATTGTTCCCAAAATACCATCAGTCAATATATCTTAGGGTGACGTAACAAAGATAATCAATTACTTAATAGGATAAAAATAAATTTCATGAGCACGTATTTGGTATACGGGAAAAATGTTTTTAAAAGTAAGAAAATGTTGATCCGACATCATCATCATTAGCTTTCTATGACCCACTGCATGATATAAGCCTCATTTTGTTCCATTCTTTACGATCGTATGCCAATTTTAGCCAAATTATTTCTCCAAAACTTGGTATAGATAATGTGATCTATCCTCCTAGCCACTGGCCTGCCCACTCTTCTTTAACTATCATTACGTCAGTATTTTGATCCATTTGTTATCATTTCTTCTAGCACCATACCCTGCTTACTGCCACTTGAATTAAGAGTAATGCATTTAACAATGTCTTTGACTTGAATGAAACGTCTAATCTTGTGTTTCCAGGTCAATCGTTTATAATAATTCCTAAAATGGCTCGGTCCATAGCTTTCTGTGCGGCATTTATTTTAAAAACAGCCTCCGTCATCATATTTCGGCACCGTATGTCATGGTAGGTAAGGCAAATTGGTTGAAAACTTGACCTCCACCACTCTTGCTAAGTTACCTATTTGAATCCTATTAAGTTTGATTAGTTAGAAACTCACGACAGCCCATTCTAATCAATAACTTTTGTCAAATGATGTTGATTGCCACTTCATTGGAAAAAATATTAGTTTATACTTTTAATAACTGAATTTAACTTGACTCAGTTAACTTGTTCTCTACACGGCATTGCCATATTGTAGAGCGAGAAAATTCATATCGCCTTTTCGCTATATATCAAAACAACTGCATCATAGATGCCTCATTAGTATAGTGGCGAATATGCGCATAGTGATCACGAGGTCCTGGGTTTGAATTATTTGGCGCAGTGGTTGAGAGCTAAAGGCACTCCACCCACAGGTGCGAAAAGTTGCGGGTTCGTTTCCGGCACTGAACAAATCTTTGTGTGTCCCACAATTATTTGTTTCATGTTTGTAAACGCACCCACGATACAGGTATGAATACATTTGTGGAGCTACGTTTTAAAAAAAATGTAGGTCGGCAAAAATTTAATTTTTCTATCTGTCCGAAGTTTAGCAATATGGCAATAAGCTCGCCCCTTATTACGAGAAACCTAACATCGTCGGCGAAAAGAGGGCGTACACAGTACATCTCTGCCGTCCTCGCTTCGGTAACATAGGCGTGTCGGTGCATTATCGATGCAATGTTAACTACTCCAACGATAGAGAATTTCTCAATTCGTCTGTTTCTTTCATATTTTTTTCGTATTTTTATTTTGCCTCGTTGGTCGAGTGATCACGACGTTCTGGGTTTGAATCGCACAGTGAGGCTTTTCTATAAAATATGTATAAGTAGCACCACGTGGACGCAGTAAACCAAACTGAATTATAGAACTAAGTAAAAAAAAATCTTTTAAGACATTTCTACTAAATAAAGGTTAACATTTAGTAGCATTTTCCTATTTCCAAGAAGACATTTCAACAGATGGGTTTACGATGGGTCTGCACGGTTACTAATTAAAAAAATAACTTGGGTAAACTCATAGCAAACGCCAACTCTGCGACTTTGCGAAAGTACCTTATCGGACTGTACTTGGAGAATGAAGGCGCGACGACGTTTTGTTTTTACCATTGACCACATGTGTTTAGACAATTAAACATCGAGCACATACCGATTAGCTATTTTTATCAAATCTCTCCCAATATTAGTAACCTAGTAAATCTGGAACGACTTTCAACAAAAACTTGGGCTCACCTTACGTTAAAAAGTTTTTCTTTCATCCGTGATTGTTGTTTATTAATTTGATTTTAAATGTTGTCTACATCGAACAACTTTACTAAGACATTTGTGTACTCACTGAATGGCTAAGAATTATATTCCCCTAAAGGAGTCTTGGAAATCGCGTCATCCTTGTTATGTTAATATTGTAATTGTAATTGTCTGGAAATATTTATTTATTGTTAATCCCTTGCGGGTTGGGTAGTGATAATAGAATTCCAACAGGTTCTTTCTTAATACCTTCCCTGTACCTGTTTTTGAGTTAAACCTTTCTTGTAAACTAAAATGAAAAAATTTCAGTATAATTATTTTAGATTGAGAGTTCTAAATCGCCATAATATTGCATACACTATATTAAAATACTGTCTAATCGTCCCAAAGTTTACATACGCCACTCGCGCAAGCCCAATCTAAAAATTCTTAGCCCTAATCAACCAAATGGATACTGCCCTCAAAGATAGCCTTAAAAAAATTCAAAATTTATCCTTAAATGACGTTTCCTGGACCCAAGCAACGTTACCTTTTAGACATGGTGGTATTGCTCTACCTGCTTTCCTAGCCTCCGTTTATAGTGTCCAAACTTTCAAATACTTTCCAACACAGAATTAGTAGCTGGCGCCACGGAGGCTTTGGAAGCCTGGAAAAGTATTTGCCCCAATTACGATGTTCCAAAGGAAGCGAACGTGCAAAAACTTTGGGATATACCATGGGTGCAAATAACAAAGAACTATTTGGCCGAAATTATCGTCAGTGACCGTGATCGTGCTTGTCCACTAGCGTTAGGTCAGAAGGAATCGGGTCATTGGCTTCATTCAATCCCTGCAGTCAACCTTGGCACACTGCTTAATAGTGAAAGTTTCCGGATTGCGATAGACATTCGCTTAGGGACACCGATTTGCGAAGAGCTTAGCTGTCCGTGTGGAGTGGAGGTGGATCGGTCCGGACTCCATGGGCTCTCTTGCCGCAAAAGTGCCGGCAGGTTTTTTTGCCACGGCTCGCTCAATTGCATCATTATGCCATGCCAAAAGGACTCTCACCACCATCAACGTTCCTTCCAAGATTTTCCGTGATGATGGCAAGGGACCTGATGGGATGTCGTTGATCCCCTGGGAACAGGGGCAGGCCCTTGTCTGGGACGCCACGTGCGTCGATACATAGGCTCCGTCCCATCTCAGGGAGACAAAATCTAGGGCGGGAGCTACGGCTGAGAAGGCGGACCTGGGGCAACGGCGCAAATATGCTGCTATTAGGAACAATTATATATTTGTGCCGTTTGCCATAGAAATGCTGGGCCGCAAAAGCCGAACTTCGTAGAATTAAAAAAAAATTATAAATAAAATAACAGCGTACAACAACACATACGCTGATCACCTCCTCGGGTGACAAGAGGGCTGGCTCATTCCTCGCTATTGTTATTGGTCTATATTAAGTGAAGAGAGGATTCCCAGGAGAATGTCAAAATCGACAGAATTAAAGGCACTGCTAAAGTCCAGCAAAACTAGAGCAGTAAGAAGTTTATTTTCCATTGCCAGTCGAACATCATCAGTAATCTTGACCAGAGCAGTTACTGTACTATAGCCAGTACGAAATCCAGACTGATAAGGACTAAACAGGTAATTGGAAGAAAGAAAGGACGAAAGTTGTTTCTGGACAGCGCCTTCCAGAACTTTGGATAGGATAGGAAGGATTGATATTGGTCGCAATTGGGAGGCGGTCGAAGGATTTAAAACCTTAGGAAGCGGTAGAACGTGGGCCTTCTTCCAGGCTGAGGGAAAGGAGCTAGACTCAAGTGAGCAGTTAATAATGTGAGTAATAACAGAAATCAATTCATCCATGAGGAGGCGAAGCATTTGAATTTGAAGGCCATCATCACATACAGCCTTAGTAGAAATAGATAGAATTGACTTTCTGATTTCGTCCTCTGTAACACGCTGAAAAGAAAATTGTGGGCATACAGGCAACGTTTGGCGAGAAAGTTCATGAAGAGTACAAGTTTCATTATCACTGTTTAAGGTGACAGGCGACTTTGAAAAGTGCGTATTTATATCATTAAGATCAATATCTAGCGTATTCTCGTTGGAAGCTTTACCGATACCAAGAGACTTTAGGAATTGCCACGCCTGAGTCGTATTGAAATTTTGGACTGAATCGTGTATGTGGCGTCTCTTAGCATCCCTACACATACGATTGCGGCGATTTCGTAACTTTTTGTACCTAGACCAGTTCTCATCTGTAGGATACTTTTTATAGCGTCTTTTAGCCTTATCCCTTTACGACATTTCTGTTTTAATAGTGTCAGACAAGTAGGTATATTATACTTCCATGGATATATTACAAATGGATTGTGCACTCTGCGAAAAAACGGGATGACAAGGATACTCACTGAGGGCCCTACAGGTATTTCTATGTAGGGTGACCAAACATTGGTACACGTACGGACTTGTTGACATATAATTAACGTATAATTCGCGGGCACTGTTTATTGCCGTAATTCTTCGTAAAAGTAGTAGTCACAGTTTTTGATTAAAGTGCTCATTATCTTGCTGACTGTAAATTTTTTTCAGAATCTGTAAATTCAGCTTGGCAAAATTAAGGATTGTCTCCTAGGGCCGTTTTTCTGTATCTACAACGGTTGAGATAGCTACCCTTACTGTCTCATCTAAATCTATTCTGTATATAAAGACGAATTAAGAACCTTGTTCGTTTTGAACTCGTTAATAAATGGTTTACAGCGTATTTAGACCATACCATAAATAGGTATAATGCGTATTAGTTCTACCTTATGGTCACCCTACTGCATCGTAATGGGTGCGAGGATGACACCGGGCTCCCGTTTATTGCTCTCACTCATCATGGTTTCTCGAGTTGTTTAAATCATTGAAAATTCAATGTTGTGTCTGTAAGTAAGAGTTTAATTTTCTTTAGCAATATTTTAACTCAGTACTCAATCCGTTTAGGGTTATAAATTCATGTATACTTCTAACATTCAAAAATATAGTTTCGAGTACAAAGCATCCTAACTACTGCTCGTACGTGTCCGCAATGCCAAAATAATCACAAACAGATTACGTAATAGGCGGAAGCATACCCCGGCAATAGCATTCTGCATGATCGATGTTGAATAGTTATTCCTCCTATAGCGGCTATAGCCCCTTTCTTTGTACAGGCAATAATTTATATCTACAGGAAGAAGTAATACTGTTCTATCATGCCTAAACCGCAATGCTAAAACTAAGCTTGTTAAGAAAAATCGACGAAAAAATAGAGTAAAATCATGAATAAAATAATCTGCATTGCAAGCAAGCGATACACCGCAGCAAACAGCAAGTTTTGATACTTTTGATCACTACATTAATTAGGGGCTAGGGGGTTGTTAAATATTAAGGTACGATTTTAAACCTGGGTATGAGGCATAAGCACTTGTTGTCCAAGATAGGTGGTGGCAAGGGCGAACACTCATATTTAGGGTTTAGATGCGGTGCAGTCCGTGAAATGACAGACCATTCATATGAGGAGATATTAGTAACTTGTACAGGAAAACCTTGCGTATAATTGATTTAATTGACGGGCGATTTAGCGCAGTGGTTAAGAGCTTAAGCCGCTCTGCCCACCGCGTCTAATAGTCGCGGGTTCGAGTCCCGCACGGGACAAATCTTTGTGTGATCCACAATTATTTGTTCCGGTCTGGGTATTTGTGTATGTGAATTTACATGTTTGTAAACGCACCCACTATACAGGAATAAATCCTAGTGTGGGGCTAAGTTTTTATCAAAAAAAAATAAAAAAAAATAATGGATAGATATTATATAAATCTAACAGGGAAAATGTATTATACATACAATTCTTGTCTCTTAATTAACTTTGTTACACAAGACACATTTCTTGTCATCTAATGATGCATAAGCTTCTTCCCCCGTAACCGAGGCAAGCAATTTCAATTTTTAAACAACACTTGTTCTCCTTTACAATTAGAATAATTAACACACTGATTAATTATTAAGGGAGGCGTTATACGGCTAGGAATATAAACGAATAACTATATAATTAAAGAAACCTTAAGCCTTAATTTATAACAAGTTAAAGACACATATTTTTGATAATCAATGTAGAGAGTTCCCGACGCTGTGAGAATTTCTAAGAAGCCAAATACTATCGAAGTGCCAACAAGAATCGATTAATGAGCCATTAAGTAACAAAAACTATACTGTATATAATCCTGTTTTAGAATTCCGTGCTTCAGAAGGCACGCTATTAGCACGTGATATGTCGTTTAACCAAGTTAGAAGCCATATCGGCGGCTTGATAAGTTCTAACAGTAAGTGGCCACAAACTGATGAAGTACGATCTTCTGTTCCGTACTTCGCGGGTAACATCTATTCTCTTCTACCTCATTTATGACAGAATGTCTAATTCCAGCTGTGGGACAGAATATGTATTATCCAAGCGCAAAAGTTCCTACCAAATCCGTTCAGTCGTTTTGGCATAATGCCCGCATAAGCAAACAGGCGAATTTTATTAAACATTGTATTCAAAGACCTCTTGTTACGACCGCCTGACGGCGGGTACAAATAAAACAAACAATTACAAAAAAATACAAATGTTTATTGTTATCAAGAAAAATATATTTAATTACGCAAACAATCCAGAAGGTTAGAATAAGTATCAATATTAAAATGGGGCGTGAATTCCCGGCACAGGGGAGTTTTCGGGTCCACAAAAAAACCTATGGGCGCTGGGGACTTATCTTTAGGCCGCTCGATCCCGTGACGCGTGGGGGGTCTTCGGTAACAGCCTCCACCGGCTAGGTGAGGAATCTGGAGGTGCCCTGTAGAAGGCCCTCAGCCGCCGAGGTCAGCGGGAGTCGACGGGCAGAAATGAGGCCTGCTGTCTCCCAAACCGTACTTGTCAACCCGTACGGTGGACCCCCAGTTTTCAAGGGGGTTGAAGAATGTTGCTAATTTAAACTTTTACTTTTTTTATTTTAATAAAGCACTGTTCGAACTGAACTGATTTGTTGTCGTGCGAGCTCTGGCGTCGGAAAAGGGTTGTTCATGCGCGAACTCGTTTTTATATACTGCCCCCCAGAACGGCCTACTTCCTGCCTGGCAACAGTGCGCGCTCCCCAGATCTCTTGATCCTTCGTCTGAGACGAGGACAGAGATATAGAAAGAACGGCTCAACCGAAGCAAGGCACGCCCTAAACTATTGTCTGTTTTTTATAAAATTCTTGTGGGACTAAGTTAGCAATAACCGAACCGAGTGAGATAGGATCATTGTCCCGTTGTTCGCTATTGTATTATTTCTAGATCCTTCTATGTGGTGGGCGTTTCTTATTAGGTGTACTGGAAGGAATTTGATTTCCGGTGCCAACGAATACCTTATATGGTCATTATGATGCTATCACTAGTTAAGGCGCGCGGTTTCCATTCGATGTAACAACTAGTTATTTTGTTTGTCTGTGTGTAAAGATTTTTTATTTTTATTTTATATTTTTAAAACTATGTTACGACGTAACAATACCCCCTCTCCCAGAGAAAGGATTTTACGTAGTAAAATCCGCTGCGGTAAGCGTCCATGAAGGACAGAACTGCCCAGTAACTGTCTCACTTTCATACTTCCACTACCAAATACCTACCATGCGACCTAGCATACGACCTGTCATAGTTGTCTGAGGAAATTTATAATCAACAGACTGCCATACAAACAGAGTACAACCCTATTAAAAGATTGGACTCGAGAACAGTACTGCTTGACAAGAAGCGTCTAAGAGGAAGAATACTGAAACGTGAAACATTCGGACGAATCGGCACTGTGAAATACATTTGGTCTTTGATGAATTTGTTACAGTCACGACCCGCTGTAACGAGAAAATTAGTGTAGGCTTACTTAAAGAGTCACTACCCGCTCTATACGCGCAGAACGCAAAACAATAAGACGAATCAGACCCATACAAGAGGTCGCAACCCGCCATAAATGCGCAAAACGCAAAACAATAAACGAATAAGGCCCATACAAGGCTCATAATCCGCTATATCGCGCAAAACGCAAAAAAAAAACAATCTCCCAACTAAACGTCAACTTTCGTGTAGGCTTATTTTAATTCATCAAAGACAACGTAGACAGAGACCGAAACGCAACAACTTTTTAATTTAAAATTATTGTAGACGAGAGAAAGAAAAAAAAAATTAACCAATATTCCGAAACACTATGTATCAAGGAAAACAAGAATCGAACCGTGGACGGTGACGACTATGATTAATATACGAACAATTGATTAAAACAAAATTAACTAAACTAAGCGGCATTGCGAGTATGTCTAGTCTTTAGCGAATTTGTTACAGTCACGACCCGCTGTAACGAAAAGAAAGCAGCAGACGAGTAGACCTATACCAAGAAACTGTCATACTCCGCTAAAAATTTGCAAAACGCAAATAAAACAAAACGTGTGTAGACCTATAAAGGAATCATACACACTAAAACAAAACTCCCAATCAAAACATCAAATTCGTGTAGGCTTGTTTTAATCCGCTAAAGACAAACATAATTAATTACTGAACGAAATAATGTTGAATTTAATATTTGCCGATACACGATAAAATAAAACGAATGCTAATATATCATAATAATGATTAGCAACCCTAAAAAAAGGAAAAAACATTTTATGAGTCGAACCCACGAAACAGAACGAAAATGATAAGGTAAATTCAACGTGTTTAACCCACGTGAATATAACAACATAATAAGTGACTTGATATGAGGATCAGAGACACTATAAAAGTATGAAATAATAATATTATTATAACAAACACCTTGTATAAAACCATGTTTCAAGCAATAAATGATTTATCCATCTATCTATTCATGACAACATACTACCAAAAAAAAAAAATTACGAAGGAGAGGAATGTAGTTTAAAATCCTTGATGTGCCAGTTTCCTAAATTATTTCCAGACATGTCTTCGACGGTGTAGACTAATGGGGAGCGCTTGGCTATTATTTTGCATTTCAAGAATTTCGGAGCTAGTTTTTTCGCGAAGTGAGCATCCTTATCGCTTTGGAAATAGCACCGTTTCCACACAATGTCTCCTACGTTAAAATCTACGGGTTTTCTGCGTAGGTTATAATGTCGCGAGCTTTTGACATGGCTGTTATACAGAGATAGTTGGACTTTGTCGAATATTTTTGCCAAACAGCCGAGGTTTTCCGCGTATTCATCGCGTGGCGAGAGCACCAGATCAATTGGGTCTACATCTGTAGAATAATGCGACCCGCATGGTACAAGTTCTCTACCGTACACTAGAAACGCCGGCGTGTATTTGGTTACCTCGTTAACGGCACTATTCATAGCAAACTGTATCTTTGTTAAGTTTACATCCCAAGTTCTGTGGTCACCTTCTACAAAAGTTGATATGGAGGTGATCAATGTTCTATTATAACGTTCCACAGTGTTTACTTGGGGCGTATATTTAGGCGTGAATTGCACTTTTGGAATTTTATAATATTCGTATAGTTTAGCTAATTCACGACTAATGAATTGCACTCCATTGTCCTGCAAAACCACCTGTGGGATGCCATGCACAAGGAAAACACCTTCCTCTAAACATTTGGCGACATTTGCTGCCGTAGCTCTCCTTAGAGGGAATAGTAAACAATACTTGGAAAAACAACAACAAACTACCAATATGTAAGCATTCTGCTTACGGGAAACTGGTAGAGGGCCTACTAGATCTATGGAGATCATTTGAAATGGCCTGCTACACTCCTTAGGCCTACCTAGTGGACCAAGGGTAGTATGGGTAGGAGATTTATATGCAGTACATGTATCACAAGCTGTCACAAATTTAGCAGTATCGCCGTACATACCTGGCCAATAATAGCGTAACTTAAGTCTTTGGTAAGTTTTAAAAATTCCCATATGTCCCGCAGTGGGGTCCGAATGGTTGTTTTTTAGTATCGTTTCACGATGTTCCTTAGGAACAACTTCCTTCCATTCGAATTCGGATGTAAGTGGGCTGTTACCCTTCGAGAAACGATACAATTTCCCATTCGTCACCACGTAGTTCGGAAAACTAGTAGGCGAACTTATGCAACCGTTGAAGATGTTAAGATACCAGTCGTCTTTAGTAATGTAACTGCGATCACTTGTGGCACTAATTTCTGCTACTGGTACTGCTCTAGATAATGCATCTGGAATTACATTATCTTTACCTTTACGGTGTTTAATAATAAAATTAAAGGCAGAGAGCCTCAGACCCCAGCGGGCGAGACGACCCGTAGGGTTGGACAAGGTTAAAAACCATTTTAAAGCTGAATGGTCGGTGTAAACCGTAAAACACTTACCATTCTCTAAATAACAGCGCCAGTGTTCGAGAGCGTCCAGCACAGCCAGAGTTTCTCTCTCTGTAACGCTATAGTTGCGTTCAGGACCCGTTAAAGAGCGGCTCCTGAATGCTATGGGGCGGTCAACGCCATCTATATTTTGGGTGAGCATAGCACCTAGCCCGAAATTACTGGCGTCTGTGTGAACTTCGAAAGGAAGGTCGTAATTAGGGCAGCATAATACCGGTGCTGTGACCAAACATGATTTAAGTGTCGTGAAGGCCGCTTCCGCTTCCGCTGGCCATCTGAAGGGTGGAGCACACTTCTTTGTTGATGTTAGAGAGTTCAGAGGGCCCGCAATGGTGCTGAAATTTGGTATAAAACGTCTGTACCAAGACGCGGTTCCTAGGAATCTCTTCACATCTTTTTTCGTGGTTGGTGTTGGGAAGTTGAGTATAGCTTCCACCTTCAGCGGGTCTGTGCGGAGACCCTCAGCGTCAACCACATAGCCCAAATACTTTAAGCTATCCCTAAAAAGTTGACATTTTTCGAAGTTAACTGATAAGTTAGCTATTTTAAGTTTTTCCAATACGCGCAGCAGCAGGGACACGTGATCCTGGAACGATTCGCTAATTACTATAACGTCGTCTAAATAACAGAAGACTTTGTGCTCGAACTCCGGTCCAAATAAGGTATCCACTAATCTTTGTTGTGTAGCTGGCGCATTGGTCAACCCAAAAGGCATTACATTAAAAACGAAAGTTCCGCGACCCGGAACGTAAAAACTAGTCTTCTCTCTGTCCTTTTTATCCAATGGAATCTGCCAAAAGGATTTTGACAGGTCAATTGATGACAGGAAACGAGCGTCCCTAAGGTTGTCTAAGATCTCTGATATATACGGTAGGCTATAGGCGTCTTTTTTGGTGACCGAGTTAAGCTTCCTACTGTCTAGGCATACCCGAGGTTTACCCTCTTTTTTCTCTACTACTATGACAGGGGAAGACCACGGACTTTCGCCTGGCGAAATTACGCCGAGTTTCAACATTTCGTCTACCTGCTCTGATACGATTCTTTGTTTTTCCGGCGACAACCTATACGAGCGCTGCCTAATAGGAAGTGCATCTCCTGTATCGATCCTATGGGTAATTAGGGATGTTCTACCTAAACCTATACGTTCAAAAGAGATATTTTTAAATTGCTCAATTACGCTATTCGCGATTATTTTTTCTGATGGCTCTAACGTGTCATAGGAATGAAGGCCTAGTGAGGAAGTAGAAGACGTTGTAATATTATAAACTTTAGGGTCTGTGTTACTGATAAAATCTAAGTTAGGTAAATATTTAGGACAAATATTAAATTTTTTCCAAAAATCAATGCCAAGAATTAAATGTGAATCTATTTCTTGTATTACATGAACGTTTAATATTTTAATTATATTTTTGAAAACTATAGGTAACAGAATATTGCCAATAGAATGATAAGACTGACCGCCTGCAGTCGTAACTGTTAATATATCAGCAGTGTTCAATATGAACCCTGCTTTTAAAAGTTGTAAATGGGAATTATTCCCTAAAATGGTAATAGCTGAACCCGAATCTAATAGACCTAAATATTTTAAGTTAGGATAATTAGCAATTGAAACCGTAACATAAGGACGAGGATCGTTATGAGGTAATTTATTAAAAATAGTAGCGACCTTGAAAGTGCGAAAGAAATTTTTTATAGTTGTCAGCCAGTTGGCCCAGTCTTCCTGGTCGAAGTTAGACTGACTGCAACTTTCCTGAGCTAGTTTTTTGTATGATTATTATTGTTATCTTTAATGTTTGTTTGTAGGACTTTAGAAGGCGGGCTATATTTGTCCTTACATTTAGGGCAATCTGTAACTTTATAACCGCGTTCGCCGCATCTGTAACACTGGAAAGGACTCACGAACGGTTTTTTTTTTTTGGAATTGCACCTAGGGCATGTAAAAGTAGTGTGGTCCCGAAGGCCACATTTAAAACAATATTTTTTATTTAAGTTTAACGAGGCTAACCTATTTGAATTATATTTATTTTTGTTTGTTTTGATAGATAGATAATTAAATTCTGGTGCTAATGAGCAACCAGGGTTACACGAAGGTTCTTTGAAATTGGAATACCGAGCGTTAATTCTTTCATAGTTTCTGCAGACTTCTCGTAATTCAGAAATGCTAGAAATATTTGGATTCGTAGCCAAAACTCCCGCGTAACACGGCCTAATATTGTGAAGAATTATTTCTAATTTATCCGCCTCTGGCACCGATCCGGAAAGTCGCGAAAACATACCGTGCATAATCGCTAGATAGATAGTTATGCTTTCTTCTTCGCCTTGGCTTCGCGAACGGATCTCGTACATCATTTTGTAGTCAAAGTCAAAAGTGTCAAAGTCCGTTCTTAGCGAAGATAGTAGTTCGTGCCACGAACCTATGCCATCCCTTACGCTCCTGAGCCAATGCAAGGCTTCCCCGGTGAAAATTTCTGGCGCTAAACGCATCATTCTTTCGTCCGAAATATTTCGTGCCAACTTAAGCTCTTCTAAGCGAGCGATAAAAGCGCGTACGCAGGATTTGCCGTCATATTTTGTCTTTAGAATTTCTGAAAGCGAAGTCCTATCGCAACCTACTTCCGTATTTGTGTATGTTGTTTCCTTCCTCTCGTACGGACTATTTGGTACATTTAAACTATCCTGTACTGAAGTTTTTCCCACTAACGGTTTGTTTTTGTTTGTGAAATTATTAAACCTAGTCTGGAGGTCATTGAATTGTTCAACGATATCATCAAAAACCGTTAATAAAATTTCATTTGTAGGTTTTTCTATTCTTTTTAAACGGAAGTAAATGTGATTAATTAAAGAGCGAGTACGATCTAAAACTGGTTTGTTATCCGGATTATTGTCTAATGTATCTAAGTTTATAATTATTCTGCTAAAGGTTGCGTTAACTTCTTTCATGTCTGTCTCTATGTCATAGCATGAGTCATAAATCGCGTCCGCAGGATATTCCGAAACAATTTTATTTATTTGCACTCTAAGATCCTCAACCCTGTCTTTAGGTTCTAAACCGCGTATGGCTACTTCATACGTGAGTTCCGGTTTAGTTAAATGTAAATATTTAATGGTACGGTCCATTTTTAAACAAAATTATTTTTAAAGAATTGACTAAGTTCAAGCTAATTCAAGTAAATATTTTTATTAAACACCTCAATTGAAGCTAAAATGGCTCAATATATTAAATAATATTTTGTGAGACAAATAATTGAAATTAAAATAGTGAACTGAAATACGCGACGGAATGTGACACGATTGTGGGCAATGTTAAAAAAAAAAATTACAACGATTTAAAATAATGTACGTAACCGCAATTATCTTTTCAGAGTTAAAAAAAAATAAAATTGCAAAACAATAAATGATTGCAACAATAAAAAAATGAATGCAATAAATGCACCAATAAAAAATAAAATCTCTGAAAGGAAATGTCAATTACGCACAAACACAAATGCAAAATACAAATGCTAAAAAAAACATGAAAGGTAATGCAATGTTATAACAAAATAAAAAAACGAAACAAAAATGTAGTAGAAAAAAAATTATTGCCCACTGTGCAGTTCACGCATATGTGGGTAATCAGAGATGGTATTTGATTACCCGGCGGAGCCAGATGACAATAATCGGCTACTCGTTCCTCTTTAATGAGAAACGGGTCGGTGGTACCACCCCGTTCAGCCTCGTCCGCAAAGGCTTACCACCTGGAATTGAAAAATACCGACACCACAATAGTACGAAAACTTCTCTGTGCTTTGCCCTTCAAACGTTGGCGCCACTTTGTTACGACCGCCTGACGGCGGGTACAAATAAAACAAACAATTACAAAAAAATACAAATGTTTATTGTTATCAAGAAAAATATATTTAATTACGCAAACAATCCAGAAGGTTAGAATAAGTATCAATATTAAAATGGGGCGTGAATTCCCGGCACAGGGGAGTTTTCGGGTCCACAAAAAAACCTATGGGCGCTGGGGACTTATCTTTAGGCCGCTCGATCCCGTGACGCGTGGGGGGTCTTCGGTAACAGCCTCCACCGGCTAGGTGAGGAATCTGGAGGTGCCCTGTAGAAGGCCCTCAGCCGCCGAGGTCAGCGGGAGTCGACGGGCAGAAATGAGGCCTGCTGTCTCCCAAACCGTACTTGTCAACCCGTACGGTGGACCCCCAGTTTTCAAGGGGGTTGAAGAATGTTGCTAATTTAAACTTTTACTTTTTTTATTTTAATAAAGCACTGTTCGAACTGAACTGATTTGTTGTCGTGCGAGCTCTGGCGTCGGAAAAGGGTTGTTCATGCGCGAACTCGTTTTTATATACTGCCCCCCAGAACGGCCTACTTCCTGCCTGGCAACAGTGCGCGCTCCCCAGATCTCTTGATCCTTCGTCTGAGACGAGGACAGAGATATAGAAAGAACGGCTCAACCGAAGCAAGGCACGCCCTAAACTATTGTCTGTTTTTTATAAAATTCTTGTGGGACTAAGTTAGCAATAACCGAACCGAGTGAGATAGGATCATTGTCCCGTTGTTCGCTATTGTATTATTTCTAGATCCTTCTATGTGGTGGGCGTTTCTTATTAGGTGTACTGGAAGGAATTTGATTTCCGGTGCCAACGAATACCTTATATGGTCATTATGATGCTATCACTAGTTAAGGCGCGCGGTTTCCATTCGATGTAACAACTAGTTATTTTGTTTGTCTGTGTGTAAAGATTTTTTATTTTTATTTTATATTTTTAAAACTATGTTACGACGTAACACTCTGTACAGTCGATTACATCAGTTCTTTTAAAATTGACGACGGTCCGGTAGTTTAGCGTATAGGCCATTCCGCTCACTGGATCGAGTCGCGGGTTTAGTCCGCGCACGGCACAAATCTTTGCATAGACCATAAATTTTTGTTTCAAATTCAAATCATTTATTTGTGGATAATAGGTTAGATAGGATGTTACATGTATATAGTCATAAGTTCTACTATATCCTGCCATGCATCAGGCGTACAAAATTATAAAGTAATATGAAATATATAATGTCATATTATTATTAAATTAATTTAAAATTTATATTAATGATCTTATTATTAGTATTAAAAAAAAAAACTATATAATGCTATTTTCCCTCTAAGAAGTCGTCAATGGAATAGTACTCTTTGTCTATTAAAAAATTACTTAACATATTTTTAAAAATATTAGCACTACTAATTTTCCTTATGTGTAGGGGTATTTTATTATAAATAGTAGGCCCCATACAGACTATGCTTTTATGCATAAGATGTGTCTTACAAGGTATTGGGTGTATGGTATGTTCCCGACGGCTTCCTATAGGATATGTATTGTATATATGCATATTACTTTTTACAAAAGCTGCAACCTCGCAGATGTAAAGAGAGGGTACCGTTAGTATCCTTAAACCTTTAAATTTTCCTTTACATGATTCTCTCATTCCTAGACCAGTTATCCCACGCACACACCTTTTTTGAGCTTTAAATACCTGCATCTTATCGGTTGAGTTACCCCAAAAAATTATACCGTATCTCAGTATAGAAGCTACATGTCCATGATAGGCCGTCATTACCGCTAATAACCGTTTCGTTCTGGATGTTTGTATACTTAATCATTATATTAGTAAACACCCGCGACTCAATAACATAATACACGCCTTCACAAGAATAACATTCAATCTAGGACCGCGACTTAATGTCACTCCATTCACTTCAATTATACTAAATATTGAAACCAACAGCCTAATCCTCAAATGGCTAACGTAAGAAAAACCTTTTACGGTGACGTATCGCCTAAGGAGAAAAACTAACTAATAAATAGGCACATCAAACATAATAATATTAGTCCTGTTAAGAAACTGTCCCACCGTTGGGCACGGGCCTCCTCTCAGATTGAGAGGGTTTAGGCCATAGTCCACAACGCTGGTCCAATGCGGAACTTCACACACCTTCGAGAAACTCTTTGGCATGCATTTTTGTTGTTGTTGTTCAACTCATGATGTTTTCTTCACCGTTATCGCAAGTGATAGTTAATTATTAATACGCACATGCTTTCGAAAAGACAGAGGTGCGTGCCTGGGTTTGAATCCGAGACCCTTGACTTTGCAGTCCAACAGTCTAATCACTAGGCTATCACTTCTTCTACACCAGATATAGTACATAGAAATTCTAGAGCGCTTTTGCTCAGACTTAAGTGGATCAACATAGCAGTTCTGTCCATTTTGTCCCCTAGAAATGTTGTTAGACAGTGTCAGTGTGGTCTACTATACGAGTAGTTACAAAGTTTGAGAATAGTTGTTTTCGAGTCATCATCTTTTGCTTACTATTTCGTATAGTATTAGGTCGGCACAACATCTTATCCATTGTAAGACTGACTTGGCATTCTTTTTCCGCCTGCCAGACGTCAACCCCTCTCGGAGTAACAGTAGCCTACAAAAATATCTTATAGTACATCTTCATCGTAATAAAACCCGACTGTGTAGACATTTTCGTTATGTCCGTCAACCAAAACAATTTATATCTAATTCGGAGTCAAGGCCGAAATAAATTAACACAAAGTATGATTCCAACCGACATGCCATTAAATTTTAAACGCTTGCGGTTGTCCGTAAAAGCTTTTCAAAAAACGATTAGAACCAAATTTATTAATATTTTTACAGGACAATGTCTGTCAGGTCAGCTAGTTCCTTATAATAGTTGCTGACTACGAATACTTTAGAGCTCGATTAATAGACGACGGTCTCATCTTCCCGCTGCGGAAGTAGAACGGCCGGCATGACAAACCATATATCACGAATTTTGTCACCCTAGACGTGCAAAAACTGTTCTATCTTACCAGCTAACACGACGTGCCGTGACAAAAGATTAACAATATCAGCCTATACTGCCCACTGCTGGGCAAAGAAATTAGGTCATACTTTATCACGCAGACCCAATGCGGATTGGTGGAGGCAGCTTTGTGGCCACCTGCTGTTGGAACTTGGAAGTAATCAAACCGCCTCTAAGGCTTTCAACTCGGCTTAACGACTACCACATTAAGTAGTCAACAACGACTAACTGTGCCTTCGCCTGCGAAGCACGGAGACGCTCGAATATGAAAAGCCACAAACATTTACCCATCACAGGTCAACCGAATCGAACGCTGCTTAACCTAAGTAATCGGTAAGAATACCGCGGTCGCGGAGCGGTACGAGCGCCTAACACGTCTGACAAAAGATTAACATGAAAAAATGTTTTGAGAATGTATTGTATTGAAATTTGACTAGAATATTCTGACTTGCGTTCTGGACGTGAATCACAAGCCAACTAAGTTTTGTCTTGCCGCTAGTCCTGCCCCTGCTTCGATCCACTAGTTAGCACACAAGATTATATACATTGTTGATACAACTGTTGATTTGATGATATGAATCATTTTCCGTAGTAGAGATGGTATGGTGTAAAGTTATCTTACTACTAGTACTGCCGTAATATTTAATGACCAAGTATAGAGTAACAGTTGGTTATAGGTTACTTAGAGAGTAGAGACTCTCGGGAAGACTGACGGAGCCAAATGCTGTTGATTTAGTGTTACAATCATACTTTACAGGGTTATTTGCACTAACTAAATATTAAAAGTATTGAACTATTCCGCGTTAATTTTTTTTTGGACATTTACTGTCTAACCTCATATGCGGATGCGGATTTCATAATATCTTTGAATATTATCTTATTTTTACTGAAATACAATATAGCCTATGTTATTTCTGGATAACGTAGATATGTAGTGGTAAAAGAATTTTTAAAATATATTCATTGGTTTCAGAGTTTCTAGATTACAAACAAATATTTCCTCTATATAATATTATAGATGTAAATTCTACACCTACCTTCTACCTTTACAACTAGATTTTTTTATAATATAAAAGTCTCTCTATCTATATTGTCATGCCAGATTCCTTGCGGGGTAGGCAGAGAGTACAGAGTTCCAGCAGGTTGTTTCCTTACAGACCTCCCTGGCTTTCTGTACTCTCATAGTTCGTCTCATAAATGCTCGCCTGTTACGGTCACTCTTGACTTGCTTTTCAGATAAAACACGGCCTATTTAGTCCTGGTAAGAAAGTCTAGGTCTTTCCTGGTACCTACAACCTTCCACTTTTGCATTTTATATCTGGTTTATCGTTCTTTCTTCCGACATTCTTTCTATATGCCCAAACCAACAGAGCACACCCTTTCTTATCTCTACACCGATACTATCTTTCATACCTACACGCTTTCTAACTACGTTGTTGCGAATACGGTCAGTCAGCTTGACTCAGAACATCTGCCGCAGAGCTAGCTAGCATTTCGACTGCATTTATCCTGCTTTCATTTTCCAATCTTTCAAGTTTTAATGATATTGTAATAGTGGAGACAGGTGTACAACAATTAAGTCGATAAGCTAAGCCATTTTGTCTTATTATGAAAGCGGGAGCTCTAGGATACACACGCTATAAATTTTCTCCCGTAATTTATGGAATACATAATATACGTACTTAATTATTGTAAAAATTCCCCAAGCGGGGGCGGCGGAGACGTTGTTAGTTTCCATATAATAGGTGGTGAGTCTGTTGTCACTGTACTCAGCACAATGCCAGACTTTTGACTGATACTCAAAGTAGACATTTTCTAATGACTTCCGGAGGGTAGGAGGGGGGTCTGGGATTGATCAAGCTCACTAAAAAGTCTATACTTGCAGTGGCTATTTGGTGCGGGTCACTTACATCTCCCCAATATGGTCGAGGAAGGTGATGCCTGGTCAAGTCGTCATACTCGTGAACGAGTGCTGCTTATAGAAACTGGACTACCCAGACCCTTTAGCTTATCATTCTTTAAAAATATCATAGTTAGTCTTATATCTCAGCCGTAAAGCATCACACTGGAACTGGGAATGTATCTATATACATTTTTATATATTTTGAATAGTATTAACTGACGGACGATTTAGCGCAGTGGTTAAGAGCTTGAGCTTGAGCCCACTGTGTCTAATAGTCGCGGGTTCGATTCCCGCACGGGACAAATCTTTGTGTGATCCACAATTATTTGTTCCGGTCTGGGTATTTGTGTTTGTGAATTTTCATGTTTGTAAACGCACCCACGACACAGGAATAAATCCTAGTGTGGGGCTACGTTTAAAAAAAAAAAAAAAATATATATATATATATATATATATATGGTTTTATAAAATATTATTACTACGTAGCCCCACACTAGGATTTAATCCGTGGGTGCGATTACAAACATGAAAATTCACATACACAAATACCCCCGCGTTTAGAGTTTATACAAAATCAATGATCCTACAAAGTGCCAAGCGATTCTAGTTGGAAGCTCTAGGCTTATAAGCAGGGTCGATGTTGGTTCTTTGCCTCCACTTAAATTCAACGGGGTAATTATTCCCCTGGGCTCTAGCGTTAAGAATCTCGGTTTGCATATTGACACAACACTTAGCTGGCAAATACAAGTCACGGCTGTCGGTCAAAAAGTTACCGGAACGTTACGATACCTGTATCGATTAAAAAACTTGCTTCCCAGCAACACGAAAGCAATGCTTGTGCAGTCCCTAATATTTCCTATCTTCGACTATGCTGATGTGTGCTACTTCGACCTGAATGCAGATCTCCTCAATAAGCTAGATCGCCTACTTAATAACTGCATTCGATTCGTCTTCAATTTGCGTAAATATGATCATGTGTCGGAGCATCGATCACTATTAAAGTGGTTGCCTATTCGGAAGCGTAGAACTCTGAGGGCACTGACAACTTTATTTTCTATCCTTTATTCTCCAGTCTCGCCCGCTTATCTTACTTCTCAATTTCAGTATTTATGCTCTAATCACAATAAACATCTTCGCTCTTCTGATAATCGTCTTCTTCAGTGCCCCCCTCATACTACTGATTTCATTCACTCTTCCTTCTTCGTCCAGTCTATCCTTCTTTGGAATGCTTTGCCTTTGGAACTCCGAATGGCAACCAATCGTCCCTCTTTTAAAAAAAGGCTGCAGGACTATTTGCATAAAAGGCCGGATTCTCCTCAATGTTAGTTGTTCCATCTCGTTATCTCGCACAGTTCTAGTTCATGTATGTATTGTATGGCTATATATGTATGTATATATTTGTGGTATATATAAATATATATTATGTATATGTATCGTTATATATAATATGTATTTACTAAGTGTTATAAATAGGTAATTAGTTGTTATTTATATTTATTAATGTAACTTTTTTCCACTTGTATAATCTCGCACCTACCACACTTGTCTCACACCACCCGAAGGTAGACTGGCAGAAAATGCCGTAGGCATTAAGTCCGCCTATGTACATTAGTGCATTAAGTATAAATAAAATAAAATAAATAAAATGATTTGGGTTTCAGTTACTACATTTATTTCTATTGAAAAAATACATTTTAGAATAAATGTAGGATTTGAACCCATTTTTATCCATATCTATCTAATAAGCAGTGTTTTATGTTCCTGCCAACAACAGATACGTAAAGTTCTTAAAAAAATTAGAAATGTTCCAGTTTACGACCAGACAAGGTAATAAATTTTACTATCTAGTATGATACAATATACAATCTTAGCATTTCTTTATGAATGTACATATATAAGAATAGCAGGGCAATAAATTATATTCTATATATACACTTCATAGATAGAGCCGATAACGCATAATAAGTCCTATGTGTGAAGGCGGATGAATAGTAATTCATAGGGGCGATATAAACTGTGTACTGAAGCTTAGCAAAAAATAAATAACTTTTTAAAAAAGTGAAACTGTCTTGACCGACAAGACCCGCAAAATTAAGATACCTAAGTTTACTAAAAAAAGCAAAAACTAAATAAATAAAGTCTTGGCACTGAAAAAGGGCGGGAAACGTCGATTAAGAAAGGCGTGTTTTTTTCAAATAGAATTTTTTTATTTTATTTTAATATTGTTCAGCAATGTAAATATTTACAAAATAAATTAGTATGAATATTGGATAGTAGTTTTAGTTGTTTTTAGTATCTAATAGTATCTTCAAGTAGTGGTAAGTTCTATGTGTTTATAGTTCCTTCCTTCATGGAACCACCGGATCCGGGGGGCTTAGCCCCCTGGCGGCATACTATGTCACTGTGGAAAATAATGAATCAGGCATGGATACCGATTGCTCTTCAAAAAGCAGTCGTAAATTAAAAATAAGTCGCTTGCATAAAATGTGCAAGAATTGCAGTAAGTGTATAAAGAAGCAGTCTTCGACAACACACTTGAGTACAAATTGCAATTGCACTAATGATTTAACAGAAATACATCCCCATTCCCCTAGGACTTCAGAGGGACTAGAGGCAACTCCTTCTCAGGTCTCAGAGGTTGTAGCGGTTGACACGACACGCCTTGCTCAGATTGGAAGAAAACTATATTCTACATGTGACACTGGTCCTTTTCTCATATATGTGTAATAATTTTTGTCTTCGCCAAATGATGCTACCTATTTACGTCCAGTTTCGTTCGGTAATTTTCGAAAACAAAATGCAATTACAATTATAATTAATGGTAGTATTAAGAAAATAGTTAGGAACAGGGTCTGTTTATCTTTTGAAAATTATTCCGATGCCAACAATTTAATTGATAATAAGAACCTATTTAATAGCAACTTTAGGGCCTTTATTCCTACTTATAATGTTACTAGAATGGGAATTATACGAGGGGTTCCATCTGAATGGTCCATAGAGGAAGTTTAAACTAATATCACATTGCCCAAGGGTTGTGGTGATATATTAAAAGTTAGAAAAATTAATTATAAGGTTATGGTTTTATTTATTTATTTATTTAATAGGTCTACTTACAATCACTTATACTATTACATTTTTTTAACACGCTAGAAACAGATATTCTTGACTAAGTAAAGTGATCATTTACAAGTAAACACAACATTTACTTAAGAGAAGGCACTAAAAATAGGTAAATGGTAATGTAACCGAAAAGAAGGAAGCTGTTCTGCTGCATAACTTAATATTAACAAGTTTTAAAACCTAAATACATAGCATCTTAAGACTATCTATTTACTATACTATAGGTTAAAAGTAAGCCAAGATCGATCTTTACAATCTAATTGTTTGAGTAAATAGATCTTCGAAACATGAGTAGAGAGTCAGCATTAATATCAACACTACTACTAATGTGGTTAAGAAGGCGACACAACCTTGGTACAGGTGTGGTTGAGGGTAATTCTGTGTGAAAACCTACACAGTCTGTGGCTGTAACTTCTGACAGACAAATTCTTCCTAAAATAGTGTTTATGTGCTATAATACCCTTCCCGTTGAATTATACACTTTCCCAACTATCCAGTGTTATAATTGTTGTAGATATGGTCATACGCAAAATCAGTGTCGTCCATAGCCTCGATGCTATAAGTGCGGCCAGGGTCACACTTGTAATATTGAAAATATTGAAGAAAATCTCTCTTCTTGCTGTATGTGTCACGGTTTCCACTATGCTACTAATAAATCTTGCCCTGAATATGCTAGCCAGAAGGAAATCAAGGCGTCAATGGCAAAGAATTGTATATCTTATGCAAAAGCATCTAAAATGCACCCAGCTTCACATAAACTATACTCTGATGTTCTAAGGGCTCAGAATGCAAACCTATCACCTAAAAATTTAAATAGTAATTTGGATCAGAATCACAGACTACGTACCCAACAACCGTTCAAGTCATATACCAAGACAGTTTTCTTAAAGCCCCGTTTGCCTCCAAGTGAAATAAAAGGATACGATCGCCAAGCCCGTACAGAATTAGTAAAAGATTTTAGTTTTTCGCCACTTAATAACGGCTGCGAGCTCAAATATAATGCTGATGACAAAACAGCAAAATTATCTCTGTCCAATATAATTCGTAGCGCTGTGTGACCGGGGTGTTCTTACCGATCACCAAGGTTCAGCAGCGTTCGACTCGGTCGGCCTGAGGTGGGTGACCGTTTGTAGCATTTTCATATTCGAGCGTCTCCGTGCTTCGGAAGGCACGTTAAGCCGTTGGTCCCGGTTATCACTTAATGTGGTAGTCGGTAAGCCGAGTTAGAAGCCTCAAAGGCAGATAAGTCCCAACAGCAGGTGGCCACAAACCTGCCCCCACCAATCCGCACTGGGTCCGCGTGGTGGAGTATGACCTAATCTCTCTCACCTCGATTTGTGAGAGAAGGCTTTTGTCCAGCAGTGGGCAGTATAGGCTGATATTATATTATTATTATAATATAATTGTAGCACTTATTAATGCACTGTCACACTTCAATTTAATTCCACCGTCCAACGTTGCTGCAGTCATTGACACAATTTTAGTAAATACTTCACTTAATCATGAACCATCTCAAAATAATAATCCAATGGAATTGCCGGAGCGTATGCAAGAAAAAATCTGATTTAATTTACTTAATTAGTAAACATCACCCTTCAGTGATATGTCTTTCTGAAACATGGTTGAAACCTGAATCTTATATTGAGTTCTTAGATTTACGCGAATATTACACATGAAATAAAACTATTTTACGGATTTTATCGCGGTATATTTTTTTTTTATTTTTAGTTCCCGACGTTTCGAGTGCTTTGCAGCACCCATGGTCACGGGAGGGACTGAGGTGTTAGACGTCCAATAGGCATAGTTGTTCCGAGGTACCCTCAAACTTCTTAATTATTTTTGTTGTTGTTGGTCCGATCTACGCAGAATGAGCTCACGGTGTCTTGAGGTCTTGCAGTGTTATGCTTGGTTTTGGATTTGATTATATTAATTACCGGATCCCAAGACGGACCAACAACAACAAAAATAATTATGAAGTTTGAGGGTACTTCGGAACAACTATGCCTATTGGACGTCTAACACCTCAGTCCCTCCCGTGACCATGGGTGCTGAAAAGCACTCGAAACGTCGGGAACTAAAAATAAAAAAAAAAAATACCGCGATAAAATCCGTAAAATAGTTTTATTTCACCTGAATCTTATTTCAGGATCCCGGGTTTCACCTGCTTTCGAGAAGACAGACGTGACAGGTATGGCAGTGTTGCCATACTTGTCAAAAATTCTTATTTATTTTCCACATTTCCACTTCCTTCTCATAATGATAATATTACTGTTTATGTAAATAATATTTATTTTGTTTGTGTTTATATACCTCGCCCTACAGTTGTAAATTTTAATGAAATTAAAAATATTTTGAGTGTAATACCAAGATCTTGTTTAGTTCCTGGGGATTTTAACTGCCATCATCGAATTTGGGGTAGTACAACTTCTAATTGCTATGGTGAAGACATCATAGATTTGTTGGACTTTTTTAATTTATGCTTATTGAACTCGGGTGCTCCTACTAGACGTACAGGCCCCCTTGAAAATGTAAGTGCTGTAGATTTATCTACATGTTTTCCGGATTTAGCTTGTCATGGGAACCCTTTACGTATGGAAGTGACGATTTCCCAATAGTTATTAATTTTGCAGTGATAGCCTAGTGGTTAGACCGTTGGACTGAAAAGTCCAAGTTCTCGGGTTCAAAACCAGGCACGCACCTCTGTCTTTTCGAAAGCATGTGCGTATTAAAAATTAATTATCACTTGCTTTAACGGTGAAGGAAAACATCGTGAGGAAACCTGCATGCCTAAGAGTTTCTCAAAGGTGTGTGAAGTTCGCCAACACGCACTGGGCCAGCGTGGTGGACTATGGCCTAAGCCCTCTCAGTTTGAGAGTAGGCCCGTGCCCAACAGTGGGACAGTTTCTTAACAGGGCTGAAATTATTTTTTTATATTAATTTTCCCTTAAATTTCCACAATAGCGGTTACGTAAAACTACCTCGTAGAAAATATAAACTGAAAAATGTTGAATGGGATTCCTTTAAAAATAAAGTTGATGAAAAAATTTCTCAATTACCGGAGATTCACAATGGTAATGAGAATACATGCTCACAAGTATTTATTAAAACTCTGTTGAATGTAGCTGATGAGTTATTTCCAAAAAATAAATCTCGTCTCTCATTGTCTTCTCCTCCATGGTGGGGCGATGAATGCTCAAAAGGCGTGAAAAAGAGATAAGAAGCTAAAGATATTTACCGTGAAAATATGACAATTGAAAATTTCGAAACTCTCTCTGCTGTAACGTCTAATATTAAAAAAAACTATTAAATCAAAAAAAGGGCGAAGTATGGAAATCATTCTGTTCATCTATCTCTCCTTCTACTCCTTTTTTTACTGTCCGGCAAAATATTAAACGATTTAAGTCCGCAATAGTAAACCCTTCAGTTTCTAAGCTACCTCTGTCTTTAACTGATCATTTTCTTGATATTCTTGCGCCTCCCAGTGTCAAAGAGAATATTAAGCCAACATTTTCTCTTGATGATCATGGCATTAAGGTAGATTTAGCTGATCAACTAACCGATCTTAACTCTTTATTCTCCTTAACCGACTTAAAAGGAGTTCTTTCATCTGTTAAAGACTACTCCTGGTCTAGATGGAATTCCATATTTATTTTTAGCTGGTCTCGGGGATTGTGCCCTTACATATTATTTAAATTTAATAAACCTAATTGTAAAGTATGGTAATATTCCTGATTCGTGGAGTACACATGAAATCATCCCTATACTTAATCCTGATAAACCCTCTTAAAGGTAGCTGAACAGCTAATTAAGGATCGATTAGAATGGTACTTTGGAAATCGCAATATATTATCTGATAGCCAATATGGTTTCCGCAAAGAAAAACGTACAATAGATAGCATTGCAATATTTACTACTGATATTCAGTCTGCATTTGATAATGTTACATCAATACTAAACAAGAAGCTGGAAAGGCTACAAGTTCCTCATATTTTAGTTACTTTTATCATAATTTATCTGAACAAAAATATAAAAAAAAAAAAAAAAAAAAAAAAAACACCGTCACGCCTATATTCCCCAGAGGGGGTGGCAGAGGTATACTGAGTACACCCATGTTTTGCCGACGATGTGAGGTCCCATGTAATAGGGGGCGAGGCTATTGCCATATACCGGGCACAATTCCAGACTCCGGACTCGTACTAGGAATTTTCGTTAGAGAAACTACATATGTCCGACCTAGGATTTGAACCCAGGACCTCGTGATCACAAAGCAATGCGCTTTGCCACCAGACCAACGAGGCAGCAGTCTTCGTAGTTCTTTATCTGAACAGTGTATACAAATAATACAGGATGATGGTACTATACATTCTAGGCAAGTTTATAAAGTCTACAAGGGTCCGTTTTAAGTCCATAGTTATACAATATTTACACATATGATTTAAATCCTGCTTGTTCAGATCGTCAACTTCAATCGAACTCTAGTGCTGTCAATATCCTTCAATATGCGGATGATTTGTTTACTCAAATCTTGGATGAACTCTAATGGACTAGAGATATCTGTTTCAAAGAGTAATGTAGTATTGTTTTATAGAATGTGTAAACCTCCTTCAGTGTTCGTTACATATAACAATTCCTCTCTGCCTGTTAGAACCCAAATAAAATTTTTAGGAATAATTCTGGACTCTAAACTTTCAGGCTTAGAACATTTAGATTATATAGTGATGAAATGTAAACGCTTAGTTAATATGATGAGATGTCTAGCAGGAGTGTGGTGGGGAGCCCATCCCTCTTCCTTGAAGTTGGTATATATAAAGCCATGATTAGAAGTGTTTTAGGTTATGGTACCTTACTATTTGAACCTGGTAATAAAGCGGCCCTTATAAAACTAGACCAATGGCAATCGAAATGTTTAAGAATCGTTGTTGGTGCTATGCGTTCCCGCCCTATTAATGCATTACAAGTAGAATGTTGTGACCCAACATCGAAATTACGCCTACAATACCTATCAAATCGTTTTATATTTCACTGTTTACAATTTTCTCAACATCCCATCTTGTATAAACTTAACCTTTTACATAAAGCTATGCATAATTCTCCATATTTGCCGAGCCTAATTGAGAGTTTAAAAAATATCTCTCTCTTTCAGCTCCTATTCATAGCTCAACCTGCATTTCATTATTCAAACATGATTTCCAAGCTCTAGTAATTGTTCCATATATAGTTTATAATTTTGGTATAAATAAAAAAAGTATTAAACCTCATACCGATTTTGAACAAATTACCTATAATAAGTGGCCAACATGACATCACACTTTTACGGATGCTTCAAAACTCTCTGCAAACACCTGTGTAGGGGTAGATGTTTACCATTCGCAGCTTAATATAACTGAAAAAATTAAATTGCCGCGTGAGTGGTCTGTTTTCTCTGGAGAGTGTTTTGGAATTTCTAAAGCGCTGGAATATATAAATATATTTAAACTTAGTTATATTTTAATATTTACAGATTTTCTAAGTGCGTTACAGGCAATTCAGAGGTATCCCTTTTAATCTAAAAATCATTTTCCTCTAATTTATGATATTCGTAACTTATTCTATACATTATTGACGAAAAAATTATCAGTAACTTTTGTTTGGATCCCTGGGCATTGTGGTGTTGGTGGAAATGATAGAGTAGATTTTCTTGCAAAAGAAGCTTGTAATTCGGGAGACGTATTTACATTTAAAATTATCCTCATGATTTACTCTTCATCTAAAGATTACCTTTATGAGACTTGGAATATACTCTGGTCTGAAAGTTCAAAAGTTAAAGGAACACATTCGTTCATTCTGAAATTCAGTCTAATTTATTAAGAAAACCCTGGTTCTCCCAATTAGTCGTTGGTAAAGACGCTACTAGCATTATTATACGTATGAGGCTTGGCCATACGTGCAGCCCAGCACATCTTGCCAGGCTCCACATTATAAATAGCCCCAGTTGTACATGTGGGGCCGACGTAGCTGATCTTAATTATATATTTTTTTTCCTTGTCCTAACTATGAACATACCTCTTTCTTTAATTCGTTCCTCTCCCTACTTCTATAGTCACCTTACTTAGCTCAAATAATAAAAATATCTATCTTTTTATGATTTCATTTATATCTGTAAATAATTTTATAATATAATTTAATTAAATTTTATACAGTTTTTGCTATGTTCTTCTACATCTTCTCAAGTAGAATATTTAGTTTGTATATATTGTGATGTATATTTTACCAACGCTGAACATTAATCTTTAAATAGATTGCTGTTAATATTTTTTGTTTGTTTTATGGTTTCCCTAACTTTGTCATCTTCGTAATACTTGATATTGGCAAAATACACGTCGTCGTAATGCCATAAACATAAGAAAAAAAAAGTCTTGGCACTGACATTTTGAACTTATCGAAGTCGATTTTAAGTAGTGAATTGAAAAATACAACCGGATTGAGAACCTCCTCCTTTTTTTAAGTCGATCAAAAAAGACAAGTTTTATTAGAGATTATATTTTAATATAGATATAGATATATATATATATATATATATATATTATATATATATATAATAACAAAGTATTTGTGTATGTGAATTTTTATGTTTATAAACGCATCTACTAAATAAATATAATAATAATATAGGAATAAATCCCAGAATGGTGCCACTTTCTTCAAAAAAACTGTAAAGAGAAAGAGAACATATCTACTCAAAATTGCAAAAATCCGATTCAATGGTTTTTCTCTACAAGTGAGTGTACACAATTTACATAAGAGGTTTTTGGAAATTGTTGATATGAAAATACATTCGACATTTGAATTCAAACGGATATTCAACCATACAAAAATCCAATAACATAATTCACAAAAAAGTAACGCTCGTACACCTCTTTAAATGCCTATAACGATGTCGATATAATCGATTCGTACAAACAATTTGTAAAAGTGGATTCATCGATATAAAAAGAAATCCATGCGGTATGGATCTAGTCTAAGCCTAGACGGAACACATGCGTATACACACGCGTGTACGAGTACATTCTGTGTTGTACCATTCGCCATACGTCTTTTAGTTTAGTGCTGAGTCAACAATATTACGTAAACTGTGTGTAAGATATTGCGAAGTCCGGCACCACGTTTATGCTAAGATTTTTTGGCGCGCCATTTGTATTAAACGAAATAGTACAGAAAAATGTGTCAAGAATATTTTTATCAACTTGCCGGGATAAATCAAAGACTGGATTATTTCGGTATTGAGAAATCATTTTAGTATCGAGTATACATATTTTTGTAGCATACATACATTTTAAAGCCCAGTGAATAACAATTACCGTTTGTCGTATTTTAAAGTCATACATTCATCAAAAAACTATTACACAACGTCATACCATTTTCATATTGATTTATTAAATTGCAGATCCACATGATCTGTTAGAAGCTTTGTTTTTGAGCCCTCAAAATATTCTGTGTTTACTTAACTTTAAACAATAAGGAATAATACACATAAAGATGCAGAATTTATCATATCTTTTGAGTCGCTTTCTAAAACTCATTCATTACAAAATATTAATGCATGCAAGGCAATATATTTGCATGTCTGCCGACGCGCTAAGTACCAGCTGTTCGTCGGGTATAAATTCTGGCGGATTTTTATCTTCTCGTCTATCTATGGTTTCCATAGCATCATGCTATTTAAAACTATGCGGCTAATGATCACACATCACACATACATCAATATAAATATTTATCAGAACTGGATTGCGATACCATACGAACAACGAGCAAACATTTTTTAACATTTTGTTATAAATAATATGAACGATATCGGTAAACGCCTTAACTCGGTTTCTTTTAGCCAAAGAACGGATCGTTTGGTTTTCAATAATAACATTTCAGAAATCAGTAAACCTTTTGTACACCCTGACATAGTAGTCACTGAGTAATAAAACTGAAGAAAAATTCATAGTTATATAAAAAAATTCTTGCATATGTACAACATCTATTATAAAATATAAAAAGTTATAATGTTTATAAAAGAGTTACTTTTCAGTAACCATTAATTGGAACTCAAGAGTAAAAATAGATTACCTGTAACGTAAAACCTTAAGTAGGTACGAGTACCTAAGCTGTGTTCCAGAAATTCACATGAGTTCGGTGGGCATGTTCATCGATTCATCATCTTCATCATCTCAGCCTATACCTGTCCACTGCTAAACATAGGCCTTCCCAATCGCTTTCCAGCGTAACCGGTCTGATGTCACCTGCATCCAACGGCTTCCTGCGATTTTCACAAGATCGTCGGTCCATTTGGCAGGCGTCCGTCCTACGCTGCGCTTGCCAATACGTGGTCTCCACTCTAGAATCTTTCTGCCCCAACGCCCGTCCGATCTTCGCGCTATGTGGCCCGCCCATTGCCACTTCAGCTTGCTAATCTCTCTTAAAGTTGGACCTACCTAACTGGACTGCCCGTCCCGCGTAAATGTATTCTTCGACAACTTCAAGAGAAGAGTTCCCAACAGTGAGTGCGGTGGGTACGACATGGGCGTTAAACATTATTTTCATTTTATCCATGTTCATTTTAAGACCCACTTGTTAAGGTCACGGAGCATTCCTAGATCTTTCAGCGACTCCGCCATGACTACAATGTTCTCGGCAAATCGAAGGTGAGTGTATTTGCCATGGATGTTGATGTCAAGTCCTCGCCATTCCAAGAGCTTGAAGGCGTCCTCTACGGTGGCCGTAAACAGTTTCGGAGAAATTATGTCTCCCTGTCTTACTTCTCTTTTTATAGGGATCGCCTTCGTACACTACCCTTGTACTCGAACTGACATGGTGGCGTTATAATACAAGCACTTCTTCACTTCGATGTACCGATAGTAAATGCGGCATCGCTCACCACATCCACCGCAACTTATTTATTTCTTCTTCCAGCTCAACTAGCTTCTCATCGGTCCTCAACGTGCATGCGTTGTATATCACCAGGGTCATTTTCCGTTGTTGATGGTAGCCCAATCTCTGCCGAAAATTCTTGGCACCCGTTGTCCTGTCGTTACCATGGCTGCTACCGTGGCCAGGACGAACAGGACCGCCTGGGACTAGGGGCCTGGTTTTATACATTGCTTCCATAATTATTAGGGCGATTTGCCTTACTCGCCACGCTTGGCAGGTGGGTTGGCGAGCGCAGTTTATTGGTCGTGGGGGATCTATGGGATGAGATGGGTTGGTCCAAATCTAAGCCGGGAACCACACAGCACGGTAATAAAGAACACCGTTTGTCGATTGAATAAAAATTTATATATATACAAAAAAGACCTAAGAGTGAGTAATATGTTTTAGATTCGACATCCCCCGATAAAGGGTTTTCGAGATATCGGGGTATGCCCGGGTCGTAACAATAATAACCGCAAGACCTGACGCTGTTACTCCTTCAGTGCGCTGTAACAAACTAATATTTATTATTGATTCAAAGCAAAATAGAGATTTGAAATGCATTTCTAAAACGTTTTTCTCAATATGCATTCATACAGGTACAAGTGTCATTGTGAATTGGGGTATAAAAGTGTTTAAATAATTTTACTTTAAAATTACTTATAATTACATTGTAATCTAAAACCCCTACAAATTAAACACTAATTTTAAAATTAAAACGAGTGGGTCTGGGAACTGATACAACTTAAGGTCGAAAATATTAATGTCTCTGTTAGAGACAAGAATCTCATTGTACTGGCGACACATTCTGAAAATCGATTTGTAATACAAGGTATTGTTTGAAAACACTTGGAGACTAAAGATATTGTAATTGAGATTAAGGGACCTAAAGCGTGTGTTGAAATTTAAAAGCAATAGTAGGCCAGGAGAGTCGATGCGATAATGTATGATCATGAGGTCAGAATAAATATACTAAAGATACAACAACTTTTATCGCGAGAACTTCCCGGCAAATAACTCCATAAGTCTCCAAACACGCTAATCTTGGAAGACATGCACGTTATCCATCAAGTGATAACGCAATGCGTACTCATCACATTAATAACGGATAGTACCTTCGTTCCCGTTATATCAGGCTATTTCGGAACAAAACCATAAAATTTTGCACCTGCGCAATAAAACTGTCATTATACACATAACATGTTGTATTTATTATTAACTTCTGCCTCTGGGATGAATCATTCGTTCGGGATACACTGGAAACTAATTGAAAATAAATCTGCTACAAAATGTTGCGGTCTAAATGTATTTGGTAATGATAGATACGGTAATTTTTCATTATTTTATCTTAACAAACAACGATAAATCAGAGATTACGGCGTAAGCTACCGTCATAATGGTTATGGATTTAGTTATAATTAGGCTTTCTATTACCAATGTAAATAATTTTACGAACACACCGTTTCGTTAATAATTCTGCAAGGCATTCCATACCGAGGGCTTAGCACAAACAAAGTAACATTAGCGTGACGTTGTCGAAAAGCACGCTATGTCGATCATCATTATTTGGAGAATTTGTAGTGTAAAAAGAATGGCATATTCCATAACGTTATGCTAACCTCAATTTGTTCGTGCTATGAGCCCTGATATGTGACTGCTTTACTAATACATACATTTAGTCACTGGCATTTAGTCTAATCAGTGGAAACGAGCTACAAGATGAGCAATACGAGCAATCTAATCTTAGTTACCTGAACTCCACATTTTCATGTCTATTGTCTGTTTTTTCTTAGTGGCCAATTTTATAAACAAATATGGCGATATAACTAAAGACAATAAAATTGATACGGTTCAAAATTCATTTATTTATTCGTTGATTGGTCTCTGTTCAATTTCGTGTCTTTAGTTGCAAAGTCAAAGTCCAAATATTTTATTTTTATAGGCAAACATGAGCGCTTACAGACGTCAAAAGTTATTACATGGTCACACCATATTTGTTTATAAAATTAGTCACTTAAGAAAAAACAAACTTTACTCTATTATCTATCTACGAATTAAAACCTGGGGTATTTTTTGCTTTCTAAGGAGGAAGACACTTACATATACAAATACCACTGAATATTATTCTAGATACTCTGAAAACAATGAAAAGTCTTTGACAACCTATTCTTAAATGAAATTAATCAATAGTAGTAGTAAAAAAAAGGTAGCGGACATGCGGGATGAGAAATATATCAGCATCTTTATGCTTATATATTTCTCAAGACCATAATTACCATTTAAAAGATGACGTTGAATGATGCTGACCTTCAGACGATTTTTTATAACGGATCATCCATAATTAGATATTCACTAGTGACGGTGACATTCCATCACGGGCCCCTTTACAGAAAATTGTGAGTTTGTAGCCTAGACTTTAGTTTTCCGCTGATATGAAATAGATAAATTTTAAAATTGTTAACATTATTACACGCAGATGTCATATTATTGATAAAATGATTGTTATCTGTAAACAAATACCGCAGTGAATGATCTAATAAAAAATATATCTTTGTTTCAGATGTTGCCGATGGATTAGCCCACGAAGAAGTTCGGCTATCCGGAAAACCATTACTGTAATTATAACAAGTGGTTTTAATCAGTAGCAAAATGCAAAATACCACGCGCTACGATAATATCACGAATAATCGGAAATTCCAAATGCTCAATAGTTTGAGAATACGATGTTATAGAGACAATATTACACACAGCAAAATACTACAAACAGATTACAAAGGTGAGCCACGTTTTAAATTTTTTTAAATCCTATCTCTTTGCCTTCTAAACCAACTTTGTTCTTTATAACCTTGATGGTTCTATCAAATAAAGAATAGTTAATAGAAGGTAATATTACACAAATATGAAATATAACTGGTATGTTCACATTGCTGTTGGACTATTCCTAATTCCTAACTTCATGCAAAAACCTTTTGTTCGTTTTCCTTAACAAATCTTTAGGAATAGTGCAATACCGCATAACTACTACTAGAAAATATCGCGTGTCTGACAGTAGTAGCCAATTTGAAATTTCCCGCCAGTGCACTAAAGGTTTCGCCACATAGTTGACGCAGGGCGACGGTGGCGCGACCTGGAGCGTTGTAATGTACTGAAATGTACGGGAGACGACACACATAGCAGCCACTCTCGGCGCAACGGCAAACGTCACAAATTTCGCCGCCGTCGCGCCCGACATGATTACAAACAAAGCACGGGGGAGCGAGACGATAACACGTGTGCGAGTGGGTCGCTAGTGTTGGGTGTGGGCCCAGCCGGCGCGACGTCGCTTCTGCAGTGTGACGTGAACGCCGCGCTACCCACCGCTGGCCGAGCGTAGCCGAGCGCTTCCGTCGCGCACCCGTCGGCTGTTTGGTTTGTAACCTTTAGGGTTTGGTCAAATATCCGACGGAGCGTGACAAAAGCGCTCTACTACATTCGGTCGTGAGGACGAGACGTTTACCGTCGCGCCGAGCGGAGCTGCACCATGTGGCGTCTCCCGTTCATTTCAGTTCATTACATCTCCATAAGCCGCGCCACCGTCGCGCTCCCATCACGCTGCGTCAGCTATGTGACGAAACCTTTAATGGTCTAACCACTAACTGCTTATTAGGACTTCAGCCAACGGAAATCAAGATATCGAGCATATACAATATCTGCTAGCCTGGTGAATATTTGTATCCCATTTACGCGAATCTAAACATTTTTAATACTATGAAAGTACTGGTTATTTACCTAAAATTAATTCTAGCTATTTAGTCAATAGTATGCGTAAGTGAAGTCAAGTTGTAAAGTGTTGTTATTACAGTTACATAAAACAAGCCTTTAATGCCTACGGGTCCGCGTGGTGGAATATGACCTGAGGAGTCCATTACCTCGATTTGTGAGAGAAATCCTTTGCCCAGCAATAGGACTGTATAGCCAGATATTATTATTATTAATACTAATATAACAACACAACGTATCTGTACGTGTAGACCACTGGTAGATACGTCGTATCTTCAAATGCTCAGATACGTGCATGATACGTGGTATTGCGCACCGATGTGAAGTTGGCGGTCTAAAGTTAGCGGTCTGTTATAACCCGACCAAATAAAATTGTAGTTGGAAAATACATGAAAATGCTTACCATAAATGCAACCATTTTTTTACATCTTTTTTTGCTACCATGATGAAAAAATAGATTTTTTATTGAAGTCCAGAAAAAAATATATTTTTAAACCTTTGCCATAATCTTACGCAAAATCACTATGACTTTCTTAGCATAACTAAAAGTGGAATTGGTGAACAAAAAGGGTCTACCATAATGGAAACAAGCTCGAGCAAAAACGTCAAACTCATAATATCTATCAAAGGAGACTAAATACATGTACTCAGGTCCCGTCTAAGGGGTTCGTTCGGACCGAAAACTGTCAATTTTCATAGGCCGCTAGATGTATTTCAGTCTATGGTGGCCATAGTAGATCAAGTAGCACTCTAGGATTAATAGGGTATGTAGAAAGTTATCATATCTATCAAACGAGTCCAAATTCATGTACTCAGGCGCCGTCTTAGGGGTCCACACGGGTCGAAAACCTCTTATCGAAAATCTTTATGGGCTGCTTAGTACGTACGTACGTACGTCCTGATTGAGTACCACTCTATCACTTATGTAGTATATTAGTTATCAATATAACTATTTAATGAGTTAACTTCTAGATACTCAGGCGCCTTCGACTGAATTCTGAAAATCTATGACGGTGTTTGGGTTTTTGCTCGAGCTTGTTTCCGTTATGGTAGACCCTTTTTGTTCCACAATTGCACTTTTAGTTACGCTAAGAAAGTCATAGTGAGTTTTTTAAGATTATGGCAAAAGAATGATTTTGATTTTGGATTAAGTATCAATAAAAATACTCTTTTTTTCATCATGGTAGCAAATAAGAAGTCTTTATGCTAAGCATTTTTATTTATTTTCCAATGACAATTTTATTTGGTCGGGTTATAACAGTCCACTAACTTTAGGCCGCCAACTTCACACCTGTGTATTGCGCTACCCCGACGAAACGCTTAACTTTCTTACAAGCTACGGTACTTAACTTGCATAGTACATAAATATCAATGATAAATTTTCCTCAGTTAACACATCCAAATACTTTGCATTTGAAACCAATTTCGACAACTCGATGGAACACGTGGCCCATATGCAAAATATAGTTATACAATTTGGACCTTGAAAGCAATAATAGCTTCACATATAATTCTACACGTTAACTTGAATTGAAAGTATTTCTCATATCTATAAGTAATATAAATACTTGGTTTAGATACCAACCAAATACTCCATGGTCACTCCATCATCATAGATAAATCATCGAAATATTCTAACAAGTAGGATGTATTATACAAAAATATTCTTTGGATATTGATATATTCAGATAGCGTCTGTCGGCGAACGCTTAATGTATTTGTTCGGTATGAAGATGACGGATCGTTTTGAAATATCCATTTACTAAGCGACCTTTCTATATTCACCAACACTCTCTAAATGATTAGACCTATAATAACGTTACTATCATTACCATATTGTCATTTCCAGTAATTCAGATTTGATTCTACTTCAACCGAAAACTACTAAAAGTAATTGATTATTAACTGTTCTAAAACGATTTATTAACGTGAAAATAATATTTCTTTGTGAATCAAAAACGTCCTAAGGTCATTATTTTTATTAAAAGTGTTCCTTCATTCATTAGAATATAAAACAGATTTTACCTTACATTATAAATGTACGACTTCCATTGGTGATAGATAACCTGTAAAAATGTAATCTCAGCTCAAAAATCCAGTTAGATATAGCAATCTCGACTTAAAAACCTATTTCGTGATCAAATTGGCCAAGTAGAAAAGCAACGACATCATATGAAGGACCAACATTTTTATTATCTTTTGCGAAGTCCCCCAATTTTTGTCCACGCAGATTTGCATAATACGTGACTAATATAAGCATATTTTGTTTATCAGAGGACGAGTTCTGGTGTCCTCGAACATTCGACGGGCTTGCGTGCTGGGACGAAACTCCTGCCTCGACCACCGCCTACCAACGCTGCCCAGAATTTATCGTCGGGTTTGACCCCAGGCGCTATGCTTACAAAATGTATGTATCTATTTTCACAATTTTTTATCAAATACAATAAATTGGGTCCAGCGGATATTTGACAAGGTAATACTTAAAATCAAAGATTATTCTTTTGTGTTTGAAAACGGTTTTTGAAATGTCAAGGCCAACGAGAATATATTATAAATTGGTAGCATGTCTCAGAAAATTATATATATATTATACGTGTGTGCGTGTGTGTGTGTGTGTGTGTGTGTGTGTGTGTGTGTGTCTTACAATATTTTTATTAGAACTTCATTCGACACACGTTTTGGTTTTGTTAGATATAAAATTGAACAAAGATAATTTCAAGGTATTTGCGCTTAATGGCATGCTACGAAATTGCATATAAAAATAAATTGAT
Organism: Phalera bucephala; assembly: GCA_905147815.2. Taxonomy (NCBI): domain Eukaryota; kingdom Metazoa; phylum Arthropoda; class Insecta; order Lepidoptera; family Notodontidae; genus Phalera; species Phalera bucephala. Next base: position 14,639,405 of record LR990609.1, on the reverse strand, counting down.
TGGCCACTAGTGCGGTGCGTGGCTTCCATTTCGCTATACGGGCGAGATGGTTATTAATGCCACACTGAGCACTTGAATAGCGTACACTAAATTCACTTATAGACGACGACTTGTCTAGTTGAAGCGTAGGTCACTTCTCTCACTGGATCCAGTAGTCGCAAGATCGATTCAAAAACACTAGTGGACTATGGCCGATAACTAATGTACGGGGATAGCTAACGTGAACATCTAATGTGCTTGTTTTTATTATGAAGCGAACACTTTGCTGGGTACTATCGAATATATCAATCAAACTATACCGAGACTAATCAATAAAGTTAACCTTTGATCATAAAATACACAACGCGCAAATTAAATAGCATAAACATATAACAGTTACCAAAGACTTTGACGGACGATTTGGCGCAGTGGTTAAGAGCTCGAGTCGCTCCGCCCACTGAGTCGAGTAGTCGCGGGTTAGATTCCCGCACGGGACAAATCTTTGTGTGGCCCACAATTTGTTTCGGTCTGGGTATTTGTGTATGTAAATTTTCATGTTTGTTAACGCACCCATGACACAGGAATAATGCCTAGTGTGGGGCTACGATTTTCATAAAAAAAGTGGCAAATATATAACAACCTAAACAAGACAGAGCGTATAAGTAGATAAATGTACCTTAATGCCTAATCTATATATTAATACGTGAAGCAAAAACTTTGTACACATTTTTACGAAAATTGCGCGGACGGAGCAGTCTGAAATTTCCCACACTTATAGTTTATATAGAGAAGGAGTGCTGAATGCTAATATTTTTTTAAATTATGCATAAAACATACATTAAATCAATGAAAAAAACATTACACACACTACCATGTATTTGACACAATACACGTCAAATTGATGTTTGTCTTTAATATTATTTGTCTATAGTCTTACTGAATGTCAAACATAACCAGCAAACGATGAAAGAGTAGGTCGAATATCGACCTATGGGCGACCACTAGTTTGAATAAATTTACTCAAGCTTTTTCAAGTAATAAAATTTTCTACAAAAATCTTAATTACTTAGTGTAGCGCACACCTCAAGCCCGTTTTCCCCGAAAGGGTAGGCAGAGGTGTACAAAGCACACCCACATTTCACTAATGCATTTTTGTTTCCTACTCTTTACAAGTGATAAAGAGCAAGTTTGATTACCTTTGCAGGATTCATTAATTCGCATCTGCAACACTAAATAAAGAGTCAGTCGGTCAAATAACTACTAGCGTAGAACGAAATAGGTGAGAAACACAATAAAAGTCAGTAAATGTGAACATCTCTCGACAATTCAATTGCCTGAAATCGTTTAACGTTTTTTTGCCTTTGATCAAATGAGAAGATTCATGTACAAATGTTTTCTTTAAAACACTCCCAAAGCCCAAATCAAAGTTATAAATTACGAAAGAAAATGTAAATATTCAGAGAAGTATTATTTTACGAACTTTATTCTGCAATTTGGAATGAATATGTATAATGAAGTGACTGTTCTGTTATCATAAGTCAAAATAAAGTTAACATTTATTACTCAATATCCACTAACAGTTTTCCTCGTTAAAAATTTCAAAAAACCAAAACTTTGTAATTAAGAAATAATCTTCTGATTAGAGACTTTGTCGCTTATATATTTGATTTAATGTACCACGTCTAGTGGAAAATAGTAATAATATTATGTAGTTACGCAAAACAAATTTTGTTTCTGCTGTGTGATTCATACGATGTACAAAACTCATGATTATCATCTTAACAAATATTATTTTCACGATCATTATCGTAAAATGGAGGTTTTGAAACGACCAGATTACAATTCAACAAACGGTTTGGTCTACTGGTTAAGAGTTTAAGCTGATACGTCCACTGAATCGATCAGTCGCGGGTTCGACACCGCAACGGTCAAATCTTTGAGTGCCCCACAATTTTTTTTTAATCGTTTTACTTAATTAACAGCTTCATCGGAAACACTGTTCGTAAATATTTAAAAATTTTCTATGTAATAAAATTTATCCAACTTCCGAAAATAAAACAATGAAATCTTTCAAAGTTTTTAATAACATGCTGAGCATGGGCCGTAAAATTTTGGAAACGTAAAACTAGGATACGAATTTTAAGGGAATTAGAACTTTAGAAATACATAATATAATTCATAAGAAAGCCTCCTATTTTATTCATTTTGAAGTAGGTACATAGTTCTACCGATCGCCGCGTTGTATTCTTTGATTGCCCCTACTAATATGATTAAAATTTTTGAATAAAAAAAACTTTTACATATACATTTACCACGCTTTTAAAACGGACTAAAAAGTATGAAACAAAAGTGGTTCGCATGTAATAGATAATAGTAAGGAGTATAAGTAACAGTTTTTATCAGTTCAGTATGATATTGCAAGCGCCCCACGTACAAGAAATCTGGCATGATGATACAGACAGTTTATTTCATACTTTTCGGTCCGTATTATAAACGTGGTAAATGAAAAAGATTTCTTTCAAATTATTTTCTCCTTTTTAGTCCTGTGTATGATAAAAATCACAAAAGTGAAAAATAGGTGGAGAGTTCCTAACGCCCCATCAGCAGACCCTGAATGCCACTTACATATATCTGTGGTTCATGTCAAGACAAATCCAACGAGCCCCGATACGATTTGGCTGAGTTTTTTAGTTCACTACTTTCATATGGTTACCTTCTGGCTACATCATCAGACTCTGAACACCATCTAAGTGTATTGTTCTTGTGAAGACAAATCCAACGAAACTAAAAACGATCGGGTGGTGTAGCTTAGGTTAGAAGTTTCTATGGCCACCTTCCGGGTTTATCACCAGAGCCTGAATATCACCTAGGGATGTAGTATATGTCAAAACAAATCCAATGAGCCCAAACATGATGAGACCATGTTGTTGATTTTAGAAGTCCTTACCACCTTCCGGTTTCATCGCCGGAACCTTGACATCACCTCGCACTTCATCGCTGTAGTATTTTTCAAGACAAATCCAACAAGCCCAAACACGAAGGGATTGAGTTATGTAATTGAGGTTTTACTCTAGCCACCTTCCATCCTCATCATCAGACCAGCTCCATGGTATCATATTATTATGTTGTCATCCAGTCCTGGCCTATGTTGAAAGTTTCAAGTCTCTAGCTAATCGGGAAGTTAGTTTAAGATCAGACACTTAAGCGAACAGACAGACAGACACCATAGCAAGTTGATAAAACCGGTGTAAAAAACACAAGCCCGTCCTTTGTCATTCTAATACCTCTTCATTTACATCCATAAGACATTGAATGTGTTCCTTTGTAAACTCCGACAGACGCTTTTAATAGAACTTTTACTTAGAAAATTAAAGTGAAATTAATTACGTATGTACGGCTATGTTTAAATAAATGTATCTGTCTTAAAAAAACCTACGTGGAGTAAGATTCAGTTTATGTTGGTTTATTGTAGGTGTAATTAGAAATGGTACACCCACCCTATGCCTTCATATATAAAGTAGGTAGCTTAATAGGTTTTTTTCTGTTTTTAACTTTAGCCTAGGTTAAAAATCACGGTATTCGAATACACCGTAAAGTACCCATTCCTATACCTCTTTATAAATAATTTTAGGTAAGATAAAAACGTGACACACGAAAAATTTCTAGCGGGAAAAAAAACATTTTTTTTAAACGACTTAAAAATGGGACAAGAATTACGCCTCTCCAAAAGCTTTTTAAAAGGTTTTTAGCAGACACTTTTATGAGCGCTTTTTCAGATCCATATGTTCGAAACGTCCCTTACGTTCACCTAATTACCTACAATTAAATAAAGTAAATAACATCACGGAAACAATAAGTAGCTCCTTTATTTTTATAATGTCCAGGATTTCTCAAAACAACAAATAAGTCACAATGATATGGCGGATGTTAAATAGTTATTATCAAGGGAGAGATGAAGCTATCTGGATTTAAACTGACATCATAGCAAATTTTAAGTCAAGGAATGCTAGGGTAGGCATAGACTATATTATAGTTCGCCACATACCACAAAACTGATATATATACCTCTTTCGTTTCATCTACGTTCAAACATCTTCTCATGCATTTCACCACAATCTGTTTGGCAGCCCTTTCTCACAGCAGGTTAGGCCGTTCCGTTTCCTGAATCAACCAGTCGCAAGTTTCACTCACGGAACTAATCTTTGTGTGACCCACAAGTGTTTTTTTCGGTCTGAGTGTTTATGTATGTGACTTTCAGGTGTGTCAAGAATGGGTTCTTTCCAGTGTGGGGATACGTTTTTCGATTTATCTGACCACTCCTTCTAAGTAATTACTAAATTACTCCAGTAAAATTACGTAAATGGTGATATATAAATAAATCTCATTTTTGACGTCACTTTTCGACCGAATGCTCTCAAACATCCCATTAGTCAAATAATACTTGTTACCTATAAATTTCAAATGTTTACGAAATTTCTGTCATCGCAATATTATTTCAAAAGTAAAGTAAATGTATTCCTAAAAGTATTATGGCTTCAACATTCTTTGTAAAATAGGTGACAGGCTAATATAATAGTTTGCGAAGGAACAGTGATGCATGCTTGTATAACCTACAATTAATCATATGCGATTTTAACGCCCCACTACTGAAAGAAGTAGGAAGTATTGACCTTAAATTTAAAAGAATCTATGTAGGTATCTACAATTAAATATAAAAAACTATGTCTACAGAATGCAGAACTGATGGCCGTTAGGGCAGAAAGTTTCTCGAGTGGCAACCACGTACAAGTAAACAAAAAGTGAGCATAGGCCACCCGCATGTAGACCGAAGACCTTGCGAAGGTCGCAAGTAACAGCTGAATGAGTAACACAAAACCGATTATAGGGGTAATCTATGTGGGAAGCTTTGGCCCTGCAGTATACGTGTTTAGCTGACAATACTATAATTATATAAATTACATTACCTATTGCTTCTTTTCTATATATGTATGCGCTAATCTCAGACACCACTACACGGATTTTCATTCGATATTAAATCGACAATTAGTATGGATATTGCATACAATACTCCTGTATTAAAATAACATACCACCCGCAAACTTTTTTTTTAAGGAATAAAAATGTTGCCAAACGAAATTTAATCAACGAAGTCATTCGCAGTTATGATATGTTCTTCATACGGCAAGCAGCTTGTTTGGCTAGTAATTAAAACAATAAACACCACTTTTAGTGAACAAATCCTCGCCTGCAGTGCAAATAAAGCAAAGTTTCAATGACTTTCATAATTAACTCGTTAAATTTTGTTTACTAAGGTTGCCCATCACTAGCCATTAACTAAGATTGGCTATCAAAAATTATTATACTGGTTTGTTCTAGATGTTTGGATAATGGCACCTGGTACTCGCGGCCGGAATCCAACAAGCCCTGGACGAATTATACTACGTGCGTTGATATAGAAGACTTGGACGTGAGTACTACGTAGGTTACACGGTCAATCCCCCTGTCAGTTTGAAAGAGATACTGATATATGGTAAAAAGAGAAGCATTTACAACTAACCATTTCAAAATATAACGGCTTTTCTTTCAGACTCTTCGTATAACCTCTGCCTTGCTGTTAACGGGCATGCGGCCAATTCTACAAATTCCACAAAAACCGAATCTTAACCGACACCTATTAAATCTATCTACTACAAAACGAAAACTAAACGCCGTTGATTGTAGGCCGTTATAACTCGGATTCTGCAGAATTTTGTTAGTATAATATCGAGACCTTAGACGAATTACTGACGAGACCATCAACTCACGGCAGAAGCTCGCGACTTATCGATGCGGCGGAGCGCGTGGTAAAAATATCCTCTTTCTATACTATTATCTCTGCGGAATAATACCTACCTATGTTGTACACTGTAGCAATACCGACAACAGTTGGGTATTAACTACAGTTTTCAATATCACTGTCGATATTATAGATTGGAATAAAACAAGCCGAAACAAAGACAAGACAAGATTTGTATGATTAGTATTTCCTTTTTTTTATAAATAAGGTATATTTTCATGTAAATATTCAATCTAATATTTTAATTTTAGTCGTATTATTTTTAGGTGTTTAGCTTTGATAATTGTAAATATTAACAATTAACGATTAAAAAAGAAAATGATAAATTAACTCAGTGAATGATAATTATGTTCTAAATATTGATTTTGATTGACACTGCCACCTTTGGAAAAAAGACAGAAAGAAGCAAATCAATATTCATGTCAGTAACTACGAGGCATGCCTTTTAAGTTTTGTCGTTTGAAGAAAAAATTACAACTAGAACCTTATAGTACTTTTTATTGTTTTTCAAAGTATTCAACACGTAGCTTAATACACTTTTCCATTCGCTCAAACCAGTTATTATAACATTTATTCCACTCTAAAGTGGGGGTCTTCAAAATGGCTGACTTGAAAGCGTCGACTGCTTCTTCACCAGACTGGAACCTTTGACCACGAAGATTTTTCTTAATTTTAGGAAATGTAAAGAAATCGTTAGGGCTTAGGTCAGGACTGTATGAAGGATGGTCAAGAATTTCTACTTTTTCCTGCTTCGAATACTCAATCGTTTGACGAGCGCTGTGTGAGCTTGCGTTGTCGTGGTGCAGGATGATGCGTCGCTTTGAGTTAGATTTTCGAAGTTCGGCGATGACTTGTGGTAAACAAACTGTGCTATACCACTCTGCGTTAACCGTTCTACGATCTTTAAGTGCAATAGTCGCAACATGGCCGGTTTTTCCAACGAACGTGGCCACCTTCTTCTTTGAAGTGCTTCGAGAACGAACAACTTTAGTTGGCTTTGGCTCGTCTTGAAAGACCCAGATTGTAGATTGTTGTTTGGAATCAGGATCGTAGGCATAGATCCAAGATTCGTCACCACTGATGATGTCGTAGACATGATTTGACTCTCCTCGGTTGAACCTTTACAGAGTTTTCTTACACCATCTGACGCGAGCCGCCTTGTGATCGTCGGAAAGCAGATGCGGTATGCAACGGCAAACTAGCTTTCTCACACCAAGCGCTTTATGCAAGATCTTCTGAATGGTTTTCCCTGAGATGCCTAATAGGGCCTCTATCTCTCGATACGTCACATGACGATCTTCGAGAATTAGTTGTCTCACAGCAATGATGTTATCTTCAGTGAAGGCGGATTTTGGGCGTCCTTCGCGAGATTTGTCACTAACACTAGTATGTCCACGCTGGAATTCTAAATACCAGCGTTCGACAGTCCGCAGACATGGGGCTTCATCATTGAACACAGATGTTAGCTCTTCAAAACACTAAAGCCGTGTCAGGCCTCTTCTAAAGTTGTAGAAAATTATTGCACGAACATTTTTCTTAGAAAGATTCATTTTCGTACGTAACCTGACACATTCCAATCGACGCTATGACTAAACAATAGCATTAATCCTAATACTTTCAACTGTTTTGAGATTCAAAATTTAAACACATTCGAATATAGAACAGTTCCAAATTCAAAATTGCCGGGAAATATGGAAACGACAGAACTTAAAAGGCATCCCTAGTACTTGTCCTCGTGCGAACTTTAACGCTAATGCGAAATATCACATTTATGTTAATACTTATACCTACTTATAACATCGAAAGATAAATTCGTGCTGCGATAAGATAAAGCTCCATGGAATTGAAAGTTAAAGTATAATGCTTTGCAAAAGAAGAATTAGTGAAAAATCTACAGCCCTCTACGCAACATTTGCTTACAACATAAAATCCATTCTTGTAGACATACTCAGCCAGCTTCGTGTACATTACCAGTATAATTTATGAGCATAAAGTTTCAGTTTTCAGTGTTAATACTAATATTTAAACTAGAGAAATAAATTATACGTTTTCATTATTCTTTTTAAATTTTGTTCAATTATGTATGAAATATTATTGACTATAACCTTGTTGTGTTATTAAACAAGTATTAATACGCTAAGTATAACACTCGATATCTCTATAACCCATTTTGTTAATATGACGATGGCGCAAAATTGAGTGTGTGACATTTCTAGGTTTGTACTGAGTCAATCTGTTTGAAGGCTGACTGGAACGAAAAATTCTCACTCTTTATATTCCATAATAAACATCGGATTATATACGAGATACTCAATACAATAGTCGTGACATGATTATTTATATTACCTAACGGTTTTGCTTAACAAACAGTTTCTACAAAAAAAGCTTAAACGAACTTTAATTCTATTCTAATACAGTAAGGCATACTTTTTACGGCCTACCTACTTCCTATAGTAATCATTGAATGATCCCACACAACCTTAATATATATTTCTATTGCGACAATGTAAGTTATATTGAAAACATATTTAGATTTAAACATTACGGTTTTTGAACATATCTGCTGCCTGTGTTATAATATAATAATATCAGCCGATTCTGTCCCGCAGTTGGACAAAGGCCTTCTCTCACAAATCAAGGTGAGAAGGATTAGGTTATACTCCACCACGCGGACCCAGTGCGAGTTGATGGAGGCAGGTTTGTGGCTACCCGCTGTTAGAACTTATCAAGCCGCCTGTAAGGCGGCTTAACGACTACCACATTAAGTGGTAACCGGGACCAACGGCATAACGTGCCTTCTTAAGTACGGAGACGCTCGAATATGAAAATGCCACCAACGCACATTCATCACAGGCCGACCGAGTCGAACGCTGTTCTACTATTCGGACCTTTTAGGCCGAACCCTTTTAGGGTTTGGCGTAAGGTCCGAATAGTAAACTACCACGATACTTAAAACCATTATTACCACGATATTTAAAACTATTATTTCATAATAGGCTTCAGTTCTGGCCGTTACTGAAATCATCCTCAGATTATTATCGCTAAAGCTAAGTATCTGCATTACTAGAAGGATAATTTAGGAAACCAGGTTAAGGACTTCAGTTTCGACTCACCGGCAGATACTGATGTCTGTTTGGTGTTATCAATGTTATAAATAATATTAACCCGTCTCTATTTGTTTCAGTTTCGGACCCTCGTAAACAACATATACGTGGCTGGATATTCTATATCTGTGGCCGCTCTGTTGCTCTCCATTCTGATTTTCATTTATTTCCGGTAAGAATCTCCCGAATGTGCGTCATTTATCAGTGTTGTGTACTAAGCTCGAAGACGTAAAGATTTGGTTTAGATTATTTATAAGAAACAGACAAGTAGAGTACAAGAATGCATTAGACATACAGCGCATTGCTTAAAACGGACAATTGGAAAGATTTTGTACGTATTGTGAGAGATAATTCGATAATTGATAATGATTTACTTCGAAACAATTATCGAAACGTTGGGGAACAGCATCAGAAGTGCTGTAATATTGTCCAAAGAATCACATATTTTAGGACCCTAATACAATTCGTGTGAGTTTTCTGCAGTGCGTATGCAAAATTTATCATGAATTGCAACTCTTGTGACATACGTAGAATTTTTTTGTATTAACCTAATGTCTCACTGCTAACCAAAGGTCTCCCCCTCTTGTCTTTTACTCTCTCTCTGTCTCTGTATCCCCTGTCAATAAAGGCCATTATTAATCATTAATGTTATTTTCCACGACATTCCCAAATTGAGTCCCATCGGTTACATGTACATAGAATCAACTGTAAAACAAATCTCGCTACCTCGCGGAAACCCTTTCTGAGATAATGTGCGAAATAAAACGTCTAAGGCCCACTTGCACGACCGCCGCTTAACGTTACTGTAGCGACCCCTATACATCGCTACATAGTTGCGGCTACCTACCAATAGATAGTGCTGACGATTCGCCATACATGTCTAGATCGCGATATTAGAGTACGCATGACGCGTAACATATACAAGCCCCCGACAACAACTCTCGGGGGAGAGAGGCAGGCCCCGCCAGACATATCACCCGTCTGGCTGGAAGATCTTCCCTTTGACAAATCCTGCCACAACGTTCCTGCCACATTACCTATCGACTAACTCGAGATTATAACGTTTAATTACCTTCAAATTAACGTTACAACCTCGATCGAACCTAGTCAATAGGTAACGCTAACCTTGGTTCGTGCAAGTGGGCCTTAGTGGAATTATCTTATTTGTAGTATACAAATAAAAACAGTCATGCAATATACTTAGCTAGCGCCTGGCGTCTACATAAGTAGACGCCAGGCGTCGCAGTAATTTCATAACTCTTACTTTAACTTGGAACTTTGGATTGTACCCTCATCCAATAGTAATCACGCTAAGTGGTTGAAATAACAGGGAGACAATAATAAAAAATAATGATGAAAGTTAAGTAACAGATTATAAACTTGAAGGAGATGCCTAATTTACAACTGTATCTGACTGAATACAAATTTTATCAAAACCTCTGAACAGTTTACGCGACTAAACAGTTAGCGTTATAAACGGGAAAATGTAGGTAACAGACAAACAATATGAATAAGTCCTTTATTCAATGTTCTCGCATTTTCTGTTATGTCACATGTAGATCTCTACAATGCACGCGTATACGGATCCACATGCACCTGTTCTCATCATTTGCTCTGAACAATATCCTCTGGATTGTGTGGTACCGAACCGTGGTCAACCAAGTCAACGTCGTAAAGGATAACAAGGTATGTATGCTAGTACTTTTTTATGTCCTTAACCTTACGAAAATAAAAATTCCCTTTATAATATAAAAATACTTAATGTTAAAAACTAAAGTACCTAAAGGATAACTTGACGTAATAAACATTAGAAAGAAATCAAATTGAATCTCATTTTTTATCTTAAATTTTTAATCTCAGTATCTTAAGCCTATAATGAAGGCAGATGCCTACTCGATAAATTTGGATCAAACATTTGCTAGATCTGACACCTGCCGGTTCGATCATTCACAATTCTAGGTACGAATCTTAACGTTTACTTTAAATTGAAACAGAATAAGTATAACCTATGCCTATTTTCGTGGTCCAATTTTTTTGTGTTACTTCCAAATCTTAAAAAGAAAACTCTTCGTAAAGATTTAAGTATGAATCCGTTATAGTATATAAAGAGAAACGGATGTAGTGAATTCAGTGCCTGTATAATAAATAAGACTAAAAGTGAATTTCTAACAGCACTTCCATTAATATTTTATAATAAATACGCTTATATTTTGTTGCTTTTATACAATTTCAGATTAAATCCTAATCTTCAGACTTGGTTTCGTTGAATTTTTCATAACTAGACGTACTTAGAGTAATATAGTTGCTTTGTTGAGCAATAAACGTAAAATGGAAGTCGCTGAAACTGCTCTGTTCGTCGTTTTTAAATTGAATTTGTTACTTATATCTGTCAACTACAATGGCATTATTGCTATTTAGTGTCCATGCCGACGGGCATGGGCACTAAATAGCCCTCAAGGAGGCTTTTAGGCACAAATATAATACGGGACGCCGTATTATATTTGTGCCTAAAAGCCTCCTTGAGGGCCTAGCCAAGTGGCAGGCGTTTTGTTTCCAATCTCTTACCGCAATCTATAGCGCACTATTATGGTCACGGGACTTTTCTTTTTAAAAAGTTTACCATTAGCTTACATTTTTACTTCATCTACATTCATCTACATCATCTTACTTCATCTACATCTTTAGGCACGTGGCCAAAATCGGAACTAACGCTGTCATTTAGTGAAACGCCATTACATTCCAGTCGCATAGTAGCCGTTTCCTATGAAATTACGCAAGTTATTTTTTTAATTAGTTACCGTGCGGTCCTACCTGTTGAAATATCTCCTTGGAAGGAGGAGAATTTTACTAAATTTTAACCCCTTCTTTCACACCAATGTCATCCACGGGCCAAAAGATCCTTGTGGGACTATACATTTTGTGACTTTGCAAAATATCATTAGCATAGGGAAATGACATTTTTCCGTTGTTTTAAAAAGTCCACTGGGCTACAGATCCTAGGGTGCAAGGGTATACGGTGTACCGTGTACCTTTCTAACACCTTGGGATTTTGATGATCTTCTCCAAGAGGTGGCAGAGGTACACCTCCTCTTAGAGAATGAAGGGTATAGTGTGTTTAACTGTGCTAGTTTTTCACAGGAATGGTGCCAAATACTCCACATCGTTACCAATTATTTCATGGTCACGAGCTACGTGTGGATGTTCTGCGAAAGCCTTCACCTTCATATAGCTTTGGTTGTAGTAAGTATCTGTTTGTAATATATTTAATTCAGTAAGTACTTAATGAAAAGTATTCTGAAACTAATAGACCATTACAGCTAAAATTTAAATTATGTATGTGTAGTACATTATCATTCTCGAATAACGAACTGTATCGTGATATGTTATAATAATTTAATCTAGCGAACCCGGCTTTGCACGGGTGAATTATACACATAAACCTTCCTCTTGAACCACTCCGTTCATTGATGATAATCGTATGAAAATCCGTTTGGTAGTTTTTGAGTTTATCGCGTTCAGACAGGCAGACGCGGCGGAGGGCTTTGTTTTATAATATGTAGTAACTTTAATGGCTTCTTTTACCAACTTCGAGTAAAGTTCTTTTTTGTTACTTACTATAAGTTACTTTTTTTTTAATTTATGTGTTGGATAGGGCTACTCGGAGATGTTGAAATTCGTATATTGAATTACTTGCAATGAAGTTGCAAGTAATTCAATTTTATGTATAAAAGTAATTTGTATGAAACAAATATAATAGGTACTTACCCTTATTTGGATACAGAGACCGCCCACAGGATCAGACACCGACCTCGCCGGCGAGGTCGAAGGATCCCTTGCCCGCCGGCCGATGCAAAGCACCACTCTCTCCCCCATAGTGACTGCCCAAGCCGAGGCCGTTCCTACTAGAGGCTCCCTTGAGCTAGTTGCCCCCTTGCCCTTCTGACTCGAACGTAGCGGTTGCACACTATCCCTCTTGTCTGGTGAAACTGTGAAGGCCCCGTGGCCACACACACAACAGGAAAACAAGATGCACGGTTTATTGATGGAGACTTTGTGACACGGCACAAGGTGGCGCGACTGCGTGGTGCGGTCATATTGTTCTTCTACGTAGGTTTTCCCTTGTAGTCTTGTCTCTTAGTAGACAAACCCACGCCTCATTAAGCATGTGACATTGCCTTCCAATGTCGTTATTATGCCGCCTCTGTGGGCACTGCGTCTTAGTAAATGGTCAAGTTTACAATAATTAATATGGTTAATAAGTTAGGGTTACAATAATTAATATGGATTTATAAATCATGGTAGAGCGACGCATGGTGCATTTACAAAAACAAAGTCAAAGTTATGTATCTTATACTAATAACATATACTGTCTGACTGCTGGGCAAACGCCTTCTGCTACAAATCAAGGTGAGAGTGATTAGGTCATACTCCACCACGTGGACCCAGTGCGTTTTGGTGGAGGCAGGTAGCCACACTACCTGTTGGAACTTATCAAGCTGCCTGTAAGGCTACCGACTCAGCTTAACAACTACCACATTAAGTGGTAACCTGGACCAACGTCTTAACGTGCCTTTTGAAGCACCGAGACGCTTGAATATGAGAATGCCACAAACGGTCGCCCACCTCACCGTGCCGAGTGCTGCTTAACCTTTGTGATCGCTAAGAACACCGCTCCCAGCACGACGAGCGCCTTCAACAGCGCTACGACCGCCTCATCATGTATCTTAGATTGGACAAAATTGTGACCTAATAAATGCATGTTAATCTATATACACAGTGCACGTCCACTTAAGGAATATAACATAAGTGTAATGGTGTTTATTTCTTTTATATGGCCTTGCTGTTGGAAACATTGATGCGAGGGATTTACAGTTTTATTAATTATATAAATAGTTTATTCAACAGTAACCCCAAACTGACACTAAATATAACTTTAAAATATGTAGAATCATAATTTATAATTCTAGAGATACAATAAAATGGAGGTACTTAATTACAAAATGTCCATATTTTATTGTAGATCTACTACACATCTTCAAAACGGTAGTAACCTAACACTAACAGGTAATTCGTGAGAAGGTTGCAGACTACTTCGAAGCTTGAATTGGGTTATTACAAAATCAATTGTATGTTAAATGTGGTTAGTCAAGTATCATTCAACAGTGGAGAAATATAGAGGACACAATTTGAGAAAGAGCCTGAATAGCATAAAAATATTTTTTTCTTCGTTAAATCGATGGAATAGCTGTTGCTTAAACGTGACTTTTTGCGTACCATACCAAACTTTTTCATGAGAGCGAAACCGGGTGACCGCATGTATTTTAATAACACTTCGACTGAAACTATGTAAATATTTTTTCCCCTAGGAGTTATTTGCCTTTTTCGCTTTCTTTTGCTATTTTTAAAGCGTAGCCATACACTAGTACTTATTACTGTGCCGTGGGTCCGTTCACATACATGAAAATTCACATACACAACACCTACTTCGAACAAAATATTTGTAGGTCACACAAATATATGTAAGGATTGTGGTTGGTAACGATGTGCTGGAGCAAGTGAATGAGTTTGTATATCTTGGATGCGTCTTCAGTAAGGATGGGAAATATACCGCTGACATAGAGAGAAGAGTGAGTGCAGGGAACAGAGTGAATGGTGCGATGGGAAAGCTACTCGGGAGCCGGTACTTAAGCCATAAGGTGCAGCTGGCCATACATAACGGAGTTCTTGTACCAACGTTGTTATATGGTAGCGAGAGCTGGGTATGTAAGAAGGAGAATGAAAGTAGGATAAATGCGGTAGAAATGCGAGCTCTGCGGAAGATGTGCGGAGTGAAGCTGACCGACCGCATTAGCAACAGCATAGTAAGACAGCGAGTAGGTATGAAAGATAGTATCGGTGTAAAGATGAGAAAGGGCATGCTCCGTTGGTTCGGGCATATAGAAAGAATGTCAGAGGAAAGAATGACAAAACAGATATACAATGTGAAAGTGGAAGGATGCAGGTACCGGGGAGGACCTAGACTATTTTACCACGACCAAATAAACCGAGTCTTATCTGATGGAAAAGTCAAGGGTCTCCGTAACCGGCAAGCGTGTATGAGACGAACTATGAGAGTCGAGGAAGCCAGAGAGATATGTAAGGAAAGAACCTGTTGGAACTCTGTACTCTCTGCCTACCCCGCAAGGGATCTGGCGTGAGGTTATAGATAGATAGATAGACAAATATTTGTTACACGCGGAAATCGAATCCGTGACTACTCGATCCAGTGGGCGGAGCGGTTTAAGCTGGCCCACTGGATTGCACGAAATCATTATTTGTGTATTAATAGCTAACAATATATATAAAATATTTTGTATCTCTAAATACCAAAGGCCACACAAGAACTCGAATCTTGGTTAACCAATCTTGACTATATTCTAATGGAAAGCATATTGTTGGCGGGAGTCTATGGCGCCAGTTCACCCACTTCATACACACACACACACCCACACACACGCACGCACGCCCGAACTCACGCACGCACGCACACATACACACACACACACTTATTCTCTTAGAAACGGGCGGATATATAGTTTCTAACATAGTTTCTTAAATGCACCAAATAGATTTAAACACCAAACTGTGATAGATAAATGTATTTTTTGGTATCCCGCATAATATTGCTTAGTGCGGGGACCGTTGTAAAATATTTTATTTTTAAGATATTTTGGTACATATATTATTTCTCTGTCTCTCTAATTCTCTGCTGAAATTGTATTCCACGTGACTCATCGCAATTCCATTTAATATAGCATCACGTAAACATACCGATATCAACTAAGTTTCAAAGTTTCTCAGTGAAATAATCACGTAGTAAGATATATTCCAATGGGAGTTTCCAAGTACCGCAAACATAAATAGTATTTGAGTTTCTGGGTCATTATATTTTATTTATCTAGAAAACATGATCAAATCTTCCCATTAACGAGGCAGCTATGCATTTTCATGTACTGATTTAATGTAAATTATCTACGGGATCTAAACAAATCACAAGAGGGCCGTTGAGGCTTATTCGGGTCCCCTCTTGTGATTTGACCGGTTTCCAGAGAATCAAGACAATAAATTTCCTGAATAAGTCCGGAATCGATTACAAATATTATGCTCGCCTTTATGTACAATTTCTAAGTCTTTGTGACTACCGTGGGACTCTTAAAAAGTTCAACATATGAAATGTTACTTACTAAGTGTCTTCTAAACTAAAATAGGTATTTGCTCTAGATTTATTTACTGCAGCGAAAAGTTCTGATTAAAAAAAAGACCTCACTGACAGTCAGTTTTTAAGTTCTCCACCCCCTATTAACCCCATATTTGAGAAGTGTAACCGCTGTCAATATTCACACCTATTACAATTTAAAAAAATGTCCACGCCCCCGTTTCCATGAATCAGCAACTTTAACATACTTAACATTTTAACTATCAATTCTCTCATACCCCAATAAGTACCTTTTATATTTTACTAGCTTGTGACCAGCGGCTGTATCCGCGTTTATCAATAAGGGGCGAAATTATAGGCTTCGTGATATTCTGAGGTCTTAGCACGAAACGATTGACATTGCGTGACGCGTTTGATAAATTGTAGCATGTCAAGTATGAAGCTGCAGCGGCAATGGGCGGGCCACATAGCGCGAAGATCGGACGGGCGTTGGGACAGAAAGCTTCTAGAGTGGAGACCACGTATAGGCAAGCGCAGCGTGGGACGACCACCTACCAGATGGACCGACGATCTTGTGAAAATCGCAGGAAGTCGTTGGATGCAGGTGGCATCGGGCCGGTTACGCTGGAAAGCGATTGGGGAGGCCTATGTTCAGCAGTGGGCAAGTATAGGCTGAGATGATGATGATGATGTCAAGTATGGTATATCAACTCGTTACCGTCACGCTAACTTCAAAATTTTCATGCTAAAATCGCTAATAATAATAATAATTCATTTATTCGCATAGACAACATTGATCCATTATTTGTTAGTAAGCTTAAATTCTAGGAGTTAGTATAAATTAATCAAATTAAAACAAATCAAATCAAATTAAATTAAATCAAATCAAATTAAAATAAGTTAAATTGATTCACTACCATGCATCTTTTTATTAAACATTGCCAGATAGGGGAGGCAATGTCTTCCGCCACAACCTTCAGTATGCTGTTGGGACTGCACCTCACCGCTCCAACTAATGTTGCCGTCTTTTTCCTGATGATGGCTGAAAAACCATCAGTTTGGTACTGTGCAAACATCTCCGAGGCACTGCAAAACCGGGGTAGTCCCAGCAGCATTCTGAAGATATTGTTATATTGGATACGCAGGGCATCCATCGATCTTTTGGTGTGGCTAACCCATAGATTTCCCGAGTAAAAACCTTGACAGTACGCCTTAAAGAGCGTAATCTTAACGTCGTCAGAGCAACGGTAAAATCTACGGGTCAGCATATTACCTCTGACCGATAGCGCTCTGCGCTCCCTCTCAATATCCATATTGTCTTTAAGGTCGTCGGTAAGAATGTGCCCCAGATATTTGAAAGTTTTTACATGTTTAATATTTACTCCATTTAAGGTGAAAATGGGTAAGGACGGGGTAAAACGCTTACCGGCGGCCCCAAAGACCATATATTCACATTTTTGCACATTGTATCGTAGCCCATGCGCACCAATATATTTCTCACAAACTTTTAACATCTCCCTGATCGATCCAGCACTAGGGCCCAGCAGTACCATATCGTCTGCGTAACTGATGTTGTTAACGCTTATACCCCCTATTCGGCAACCAACATGCATACTGCTGAGCTCCACCAATAGATCATTAACATAGAGGTTGAAGAGTCTCGGCGAGGTCAGCCCTCCCTGTCTCACGCCGCACTCCAGCCCATACGTCTCAGAGAGTGTGTTTGACCATTTTACAGAATTCGTTTGTTTGCAATACCAATACTGTAAAATCCTCACCACCTCCGCGGGTACACCGGTCTCGGCCAGCTTCTTCCAGAGAATATCGTACGAAACAAGGTCAAAAGCTCTGGAGAGATCCAGAAAACAGGCGTATACCGGGGTTTTACGGTCTCTGAATTATAAGCTATATTACTGTAAAGTTTAAAATAGACAAAAAAATCATACAAACATCCTCACAAACTTTTGCGTTGAAATATTAGTTGAATTCGACGCTAACAAAAACTCGCCGCTGTGGCTCCAGTGGCTACATTGTACACTGAAATGCATGTTTACCATTATTATCCGTGAGTTATGAATACGAGCCGCTGATGGAAGTGTGCTGCAGGTGTTCGTGAAAGATGAAGTGGCTATGCGATGGTTCGTGGCGCTAGGCTGGGGGCTCTCCATGCTTATCGTCGTGGGTTACGCTGCCGTCAGATACTACACCACCGGCGCTACTGAGAGGTCAGTGATTTTGTATCAGCCCTATATTGTAGTCCTTGTGAGTATAAACTCAAGATATAAATATTTAGTATAATTTTATTTTAACTCTGTATTTTGACTTCGTAATGCCGATTTGTGAAACATTAATACAACAATTTAACTTTATTTGTACGACGCGTGAGGAAAAGCGTATACGTACATACAATATCATGTCGATAAAATTTCAGAGGGCGTAGCCATGTGGCAAGTGTTTTGCCGCAATCAATGGCGCATGGTTCTATCACATGACTTTTTGACCGACTTCAAAAAGAAGGAAGTTCTATATTCGTCTGTATGTTTTTTTATGTGTTTTCACTGATATTTCCGTCAGTTGTGGGCCGATTTTGATGATTATTTTTGCAATGGGTTCAGTATAGCTCCAAAGTGGTCCCATTTTAATTTAATTGGTATTGGACTTTGAACTTAGAAGATACACAAAGGAACTCCTTAACGATAATCTATATGAATATGTAAATGGAGATATTTTGGGTATTACGTCAATCTTATAGGTACCATACTACAGAACTAAGCAGATTGTTAACCGACTTCAAAAAAGGAGGAGGTTCATGATTCGTATGTGTTTTTATTTACTTCTTTGGTTACGAACTGATTTTAACGATTCTTTTTGCATTGGGTTCAATATAGCTCCAATGTAGTCCCATTTTAATTTCATCGGTATTGGGCATTGAATTTTAAAGATACACCAGGTGACCTCTTGACGACAAACAGCACGTAGGCAGAAATTCAGTTATTATGAGTATTATATCAATCATGTAGGTACCTTACTTAGAACTAAGTATAATAATATAATATAGGTATACAAATATTAATAATTAATTCACTCATCACTTAAAATTGTAAAACAAAAAACTTTTTAAAAAGGCAAACCGACTTTAAAACGCACAAAAGTAAAATACCTAAGTCAACTAAGAAACAAGTCGGTACCTAGTTTTTTTATTATTTATTTTATTGAAGTCGGTTTCCTAAAAAGTTATTTATTTCGTTTTCTATTAGCGTCAACAACTGTAGAATTTTCACTTGCCTATAGGTACAGTACGCCGTTTATCATCTTTGTTGACATAAATATAATAATCAGCTTTGGAAATAATCCCTATCAAAACAATTGACAAATAACCAATAAACAATAACTTATGTCTTCTAATATATCTGGAGTGGCGTCTTGCCACTCCAGATATACGTGACATCTTGCCAGGTATTTGAACTAAATTGAGAATAATAAATTTATAGATACAATAAAAGATCTTTATTAAAAAGATCTTTTTTAAAGCGCTATGAATATGTATCAGTATAAACTATCATCAACTAAGCAACCTTCCGTACATAAATGTATGACTTCAACACCCGGAAAAGTAACCAATGTTACCACGGGCCGTAGAATTATCGTCTCATTTTTCTCGAATTGATTTAGGATTATCTTCTTCCCTGCATAATACATATTGTGGACCTCAATAGACAACTAGATTGTATCTAATTTATTCGTGATGCCCAAGTATATATTTTAGAATCACCAATCCACTGCCCATTATACTGACACCGGCCAAAGGCATAAAAGAATCTTTATTCCTATAAAAACGTAATCAACTCCTGAAAAATCGTGAAGATAATGTACTGAAATATCTACAACCTTCAAATACTAACTTTAAATGTTATAAAGATAAAGAAAAAGTGTGTGTCAAAGTGTCCCAAGACTAAACTCTTTGACCAGTGTGTGTTGCCAGTGATAACTTACAGCACTGAAACGTGGCCGCTTACGATAGGTCTCATAAGAAGGCTCAAGATCAGCCAAAGGGCGATAGATGGAGCTATGCTTAGAGTCACCTTGTGGGATCGAATCAGAAACGAAGAGATCCGCTAGAGGACCAAAGTCACTGTCTTAGCACACGCTCTTAGAACTTACGACTGTTGGGGCAGATAGGTCCTCGAGTGACGACCACGTATTGAAACACTAAAAGTGGTTAGACAAGATGAACCGGTGAAGTTGCATACGTACAGCACAAGGCCGGTTGTAATGGCGGTCTTTAGGAAACACCTTTGACTTTGTCTTTTGGCTGAAGATAGAAAGAGATCAAAATGCCCATTCATAAAGATGGTAAATGAAATACATAAATTCTATCAATAAGCGGCAAAAAGAAATGGTATCGATAAAGATTTACGAAAATGTAGGTCACAATTACTCAAAACTAGCAATCATTTCAAGCTTAGTGTTCACTGTTCAGTAACTTCAGGTAATAATCGTTAGTTGGAAGTAAAGTTTTTCAACTTCTGCGTAGAACTGCTCTTTTGAACAATGTAATATGTAAACCTTTATCTAGCATTAGAGTTGGGTTTTAACTAGTTGTTTTAAAAACAATTTTGTAAGTAAACTCAGAAGGAGTCGCAAACACAATAATGGAAATCGATTTAAAATACATCCTTGTCTTGACATTCTTATTTCCAAAAAGCTCTAATGCTAAAGCTCTATGGCAGGTGATAGTTTAAAAAATTTGTCGATACTAAGTCATGCAGAACTGCTTTAATAAACAGTGCCTAACGTGACAATTATGTCATTTTCTGACAAATACGTCCCACTTTCCCAATTTTATTAAATAGATAGGCCCTGGAAATGTGTATGATAAATTTATGATTTTTGAATATTGACTAGAATTCAAATGTTTGTAGATAATTCCCTCTATCACCTACCTTTATGTAATAAAGGTCATTACGTATAAGTAATTAAAATGCAAACATTGGCATCTTTATTGTTAAATAATATCAACACAGACGTAAGTAGGTCCATTTGCCTGCCTACATCAATAATAATATGTCTAATTTTTGCATCCGTCGCCCGAAAAACACCCAAACCACAAACCCAAGATATTTTATCAAAGGGATATGTTATGCATAAGAAACTCCAAAAATAAGTTTTAATGGGGGTTTTCCTCCAGAAAATCGATTTCATTAAGGTTAATTTGCATTTCCTCCCGGTTCTCCAGAGTGATACTCAATTACCTAGTTTTGTTAGTAATACGTTGGCAAATATCGGATTTCCCTAATTTCAATAGCGAAGCGTTAGAGAAATTAAAAAAAGAACCAACTATGTAATATAATCTTACCGTAATGTGTTCGAGTGTCGAAAGTTCATTACTTGCTTACATAACTGGGTGTCGGGTAAATCACAAGGTAAAAACAAATAAATATGAATTATATTTTTATCTGTTATGATCCCCTAGACTAAGATCTAAAGTTAATAAGTTTATTTCGTTTAAATAAAGCCTTTTATAGCATAATTCATTAAATAGTAGAAATAGCTACATATTGCTACAGGAAGAACTGAGGCAATTAGCAATAACTACATTAGTTCCCATATCCGTAAATGATTCGAAACTTCGAGAACATAGATCGTTCAATAAGCCGCATTAAGCCGTCAAATTTGTTTATAAATTCTTTCGTTGCTAAAGATTTATTACGTGAGAGAGATCTAGACCAAACTTTTGTGTTGTTACAAGTAAATTGTTTCTTATCCCGTAAACAGGACGTCCGATTCAATCCATTTTGATACATTGCGGGGACCTCGAGGGAAATTATAAGACATTGCTCGAAAATCAGAATGTGTCCAACAGACTATAACGTGTCATAAGCTGTTCGTCCTTATTAAATAGCAATGATATCTCTGTATCTACATTATTCTGTTTTTTGCATTTATTTACAAGCTTTTATTTAAGTTGGTTTGTTCGTATTTCTGTCGTTCTAGTTTAATATTTCTAATCATTTTTTCAAGCACTTGCTGGCCTCCAATTAGGCTTAAATTTGGCATAATATGTAATATACTATTGAACTGGTTTGGTTTAGGAAAATGATTTGTCACCTTTATCTTCGTTTAGTAAATTTGTAGTCTTAAAAAGATGTTAAGTTCATACAAAGCCCTCTGTTAAGACTTATAAATGTGTGTAATTTTAATTTCTTTTAACTACTAGCTCAATTCTCGTTATTTTGGTAAATTATTCTAACAATTTTCATTGTTTCAGATGTTGGATGGATTATAGCGACACTGTCTGGATTATAGCCATTCCTGTGGGCATATCTCTACTGTTGTCATTTGGTGAGTTGACTAACTTACATGGTTGATGAAGGTTTCTCAAAGCCAAAAATGCCTAGGAGGGTAGACAGTTTATTGTATCTACAAGAAACTATATGAAATAAAGCCCAGTACTGCAAAACCATTTTTTAACAAATAATTAAATTATTTTGTCCCAGCTCCAAAATTTAACAATAATAGAAATAGTAATTTTGTTCAAATAATCTATCTATCTATCTATCTATAACCTCACGCCAGATCCCTTGCGTTTGTCCCAGCTCCAAAATTTAACAATAATAGAAATAGTAATTTTGTTCAAATAATCTATCTATCTATAACCTCACGCCAGATCCCTTGCGGGGTAGGCAGAGAGTACAGAGTTCCAACAGGTTCTTTCCTTACATACCTCTCTGGCTTCCTCGACTCTCATAGTTCGTCTCATACACGCTCGCCGGTTACGGAGACTCTTGACTTTTGTTCAAATAATCTATCTATCTATCTATCTATAACCTCACGCCAGATCC
Source organism: Phalera bucephala (assembly GCA_905147815.2). Taxonomy (NCBI): domain Eukaryota; kingdom Metazoa; phylum Arthropoda; class Insecta; order Lepidoptera; family Notodontidae; genus Phalera; species Phalera bucephala. The sequence goes on along the minus strand of LR990609.1, from coordinate 14,616,449 downwards.
CTTGCGGGGTAGGCATAGAGTACAGAGTTCCAACAGGTTCTTTCCTTACATACCTCTCTGGCTTCCTCGACTCTCATAGTTCGTCTCATACACGCTCGCCGGTTACGGAGACTCTTGACTTTTCCATCAGATAAGACTCGGTTTATTTGGTCGTGGTAAGATAGTCTAGGTCTTCCCCGGTACCTGCATCCTTCCACTTTCACATTGTTCAAAATAATTGTTTGTTTAAATAAATTTTTCTATTACATCCATACTTTAATAAATTAGATGACTATCGATAAAGGAAATCATACCGTTTCAGTATCAATCAAAAATTAATTACTTTTCTTTATCATGGATTTCATTATCGAAATAGCCAAAATTACTATGTGGCACGAGTATAAAATAAAAATCCTGAAATATCTTTATTTATTCCCAAATAAAATAAAAATGGTATATCAACGAAATACGTCCACTGCAAGACAAAGGCCCCAAAAAATGGTGATCTTTTCACCGTGAATTAATTTTTGATTGATACTGAAACCAGAAAGAAACCGGGTCATACCTACGAAATATCTGTATGCACTAAATAAACATAAACGACACTGATATAATTTATATTTGAACATTTAAAGTGTCTTAAGATACAGGCCGACAGATTATGCCACTTACAAAATATAATGTATCTAGGTAGTAAAACAACTAAATAAATGATAAGGACTAAATGGACGCAGCAGATACATATTTTGATCAAAATTCTATAGATATTGTAAGTTTTTATGCTAAATTTATATATACTTTATACTTGCAGATAAAATATTATATACGTCCTATTTAACCTTGAGTAAAAATATTGGTCAACTGTTGAATTTACTAGAGGATCAATCAAACATGTCTATACAAAAGTAACACTTTTTATACATAATATCATAAATACCTCTCAACCTCATTGTTTCCTGAAGAAGTAGACAAGGGTGTACACAGTACAACAACATTTTGCAGAGATATTTTTGGTCCCAAAAATAAAAGAGAGCAAATCTGTCGGCATTTTTTAGGAACATCATTATACATGTCTTGCGTAAATGGCTTCTTGAGTTCACTAGGGCATAAACGGTTCCCAAAAAATATTTTTTAATAAGGAATCCAACGCACAGACGTCATTACATTTTTTCAATCCAGGTGACCAATTTTTCTAAGAATATTATGCGAATAACGTCTAGTCATAAAAAAAAAACAGCTAAACACAAGTGATCAGCGGAGATCAAGATTCAGTTTTTGCGGAATTTCGATAGTAGAATTGACCCGAAGTACCTACCATGGAAGCGAAAGTATAAATTAGGGCTACCTCCTTGTTACCTCTAATTTATCGTTTCAAATGCCCATGGCTTGCAGGTAAAAATTCGACACCCATTATCTCGTGTCGGGTGTGTGTATAGACGACATGGGGGGGCTATATTCTACGTAAACTAAAACAGGTGGAAACATAATGATCACTTAACCTTCCTTTACTATATAAAGATCAGTGGTATACATTTTTATATACCTTACACCATTACAATACTACTTACATGGAAGTAATTTCACAAATAAGGGTCTCTTAGAGTTTCTTACAGCTCCTACACATTGCGGTGGGCATCGCCGCCGGTATTTTGCCGTATGTGTTCAATAACAAAACAGATATACAATGCGAAAGTGGAAGGATGTAGGTACAGGGAAAGACCTTGAATAGACCGAGTCTTATCTAAAGGAAAAGTCAAGAGTCTCCGTAACCGGCGAGCGTGTGCGAGACGAACTATGAGAGGGGAGGACGCCAGAGAGGTATGTAAGAAAAGAACCTGTTGGAACTCTGTACTCTCTACCGCATAGGATCTGGCGTGATAATATAGTAATAGTAGTGGTAGTGCACAGTACACGGCATGACAGATGTACCTGTTAAAAGCTGAAGGACGGTTTCACCTTGGCTTAGCCGTACAACTAAGAGCGGTCAGCTGTAGTTATTTTAACTTAGGTGTACTCTATTTATACACGTACAACTGGGTGTGATTTATGCCGATCTTGTTGATCATTACAAATCTATCCTAAACTTAGCTACTTTTTCAAAGTTGCTAAATTTCACTTCGGCTTATAAACATGACATATAGGTGCATATACGCATTTCGACTTTTAGTACTCGTAAGATACATAAATTTTATGCCACGATTGAAGGCCGGCTGGATGTTCGGGGGCCGTGACACCGAAGTATCTAGGTATCTAATTGTAACAGCTGTCAGTAATAAACATCATTACGCCTATATCTCCCAAGCAGGGCTGGCAGAGGTGTACTGCGTACAACTACTTTTCCCATGTAATTCGAGCCTATTGCCATATGCCGGATACAATTCCAGACTCCGAACTGATTGATATTGGAAGTTAGTTCGTTAGTAAGTAGTAGTAAGTTCACGAAATGACATAAACAGTGGCTATAATATGTTGGAATGGAACGTGGTCGGTGTTCATTTCAATACCAACTAAAAGGTATGCACAATTTGTGAACTTCGAGAACCGAATTTGCACTCGGAAGTAAGTCCCGAAAAATTTCTCACCTGTCCGTGCACTTATAGGAATTGTGATTTCGGATTTACCAGTTGTTTGCTGGCCTGGAATTTGGTGTAGAATAACTTGCCCTTTATGTTTCACAAACATTTATATGCAAATACAAGAACTTACTTACATAATTTTATTGTATTTAATAAAGGTATACCCATAATATACACAATACAAATGATCACCTGTGCCTAAAATGTATGACTAATAACATGGAGAAACGTGATGTTTCGCGATTCTTCATTGATACATAACACAACAGCCATAGAGTTAAATATTTACCATTTGCAGTGTTTCTGGTAAACGTTGTACGAGTGCTCCTGACGAAACTTCACCCAGCACCAAACCGACGCACATCTGTCGCTGCAAAGAAAGCGGTCAGGGCTGCCCTCATACTGGTATGTACATAATTGAGTGTTAGTTATCCGCGGTAGAATCAGTTTAAAACGGGGAACGTATGCAACGTAATTAGAAGACGCGATATCGTTCATACACTTGTATGATATTATGATCCCGCTATCGAAGGAGTAAGCTTTCTTTATCATATCTATTTGACGCGATTTCGCAGGCTTTGAAGGGAATAGCTCTTCGTTTAGCCCCCTTTTAAAAATATTTTTACAATAGGTATATCAAAAATTAGATAGTTAATGTAAAACTAAGAGAATAGAGAAGATAAACTATTATTATAAATTACAAAAAGTAAAGTTGTAGTAAATCACCATGGCACTACCACTGCACTAATGCTATCACCACGCCATCTTTATAATTATGAAAACCAGGTGTTATATGACAAAGAACAATGAACAAAATAAGGGGAAAAAGGAACACAAAAATCGGTGTGATGGCGATTCTGACGCACCGTTATATATTCAAATCCTTACACTAAAAACTGTTATGGCCGCAATAACTTTGCTGGCGGCACAACCGCTGGTCATGTCCGTCATGCGCCTGCGACACGTCATTGGCGTGCGCTCCTAAGTACCGGACCAATCCATACAGCAAAATGTCGGGCACCGTGCTGCCGCCATTATGTGTAGCAGACAATAAGATACCCCGACTGGCAATTCTTTTCCGCGGTACTTTTCCTGCTAGGCAACGGAAGGTTAGATTTTAAAGCAACGGAAAAAACAACTTTCTCTACCGTCGTTATTTTTTAATGTTTCCATTATTTACGTTTATCTATGACGTGAATCCGCCACTTTTGAAAGGGATAATAATTGGATTTATATTTTTGAATATTTTTTCCGACAAAATTTTTGTGAAGTTGTCCCATTACGACAACAACCAAGAACGAAACCTATCTTTTATTTATTTAAACAATACCGTCTTTTAACACATTTTTTTTTATTGGTGCAGCTCTGTTTGTGCCTATGGTCGATAAAGTAGGTAATGTACAATATATTGTCATTCGTTATTTTTACTGATCAGCTCTAGTTTACCTTCTATCCTCATTTAATTTTTTTCCCGGTCTTTTACGTAAATAGTCATTATTACAATAACATCGATAAAGTTTATGTTACTATATCATTATGGCTAGTACGTCCAGATGTTATGTTTGTGGTGAATACATACTAAAAGATAAGCGTAAATCGATAACAGACACTGAATCGTCTGTATTTTGCTTACTTTGCTATTGAAATTCAACACCAAGATAAAGTGTGGGCGCCTCATAGTGTATGTAAACTATGCGTTGAACATTTGCGACAATGGGACAAAGGGACACGTAAACCTTTGAAGTTTGGAGTGTCTATGATATGGCGAGAACAAAAAAAAATATTATGACGACTGTTACTTTTGTATGACTAATATAGTGGGCATCGATAAAAACAATCGCCGTTAATGGAAATACTCTAATATTTCTTCAGCACAAAGACCTACTCCGCTTTTAGAAAATGTTCCAATACCAGATTTCCAGCAGGTAGTGCAGCAAAAAGGAAAAAGCTGCAACACCTATTTCTTCTCAAGTACTAGGAGGGATCAAAAAGTAGTGAGAACGACATACTCGTTGGTAAAAAAAAAAACTGGCAGGCATAGCTCAGATACATATTTGTAATATTAATAAAAAAAAAAAATTCGATTCTCTTTTTTTTTCTGAATGTAGTCATTTGTTTGCTTCATGTCGGAACGTGTTCTCGAAAATGGAGAAAAACGAAGTGCAAGCCGTTATTAAATACCGCTGTTTCAAAAAGTTAACGACGCAAGAGATTAATTGCGATTTGGAGGCAACATTAGGAGAGTCTGCTCTGCCGTATTCCACTGTCGCAAGGTGGGCTTCTCAATTTCGAGTAGGGAGAACGAACACGGAAGACGAACATCGTTGCGGCCGTCCATCGACGTCAGTCACCCAAGAAAATGTTGCGAAAGTCGAGAAAATTGTATTGAGCGATCGAAGAGTTACCATCCGATACTTAATTCAAGAAACGGGCATTTCATATGTAAGTATTCAATCCATATTGAAACAATCTTTGAATATGAGAAAAGTCTTCGCAAGATGGGTGCCGAGAATGTTAACCGACAGTCAAAAACAAAATCGACTTGACATTTTGAAGATATTGTTGGACAAGTTTCAAGAAGATTCTGAAAACTTTTTGTCTCGTTTCGTAACAATGGACGAAACATGGGTCCATCATTTTAATCCCGAGACAAAACAGCAATCTTCGCAATGGAAACGGCCATCATCACCGACCCTTAAGAAGTTTCGTGTCGTGGCATCGGCTGGCAAGGTTATGGCCTCAATATTTTGGGACTCAGAAGGAATATTGTTGATTGATTACCTGGAGCGTGGAACCACTATTACAGGCCAATATTATATAGCTTTTATTCCCAAGTTGAGGAATGCCATCAAAGAGAAAAGGAAAGGGAAACTTCGAAGGGGCGTGCTGTTTCATCACGACAACGCACCCGCGCACAGGTCGGCAGTAGCGATGGCTGCCATTCAGCAAGCTGACTTCGAATTGGTTGACCAACCCCTTATTCACCAGATCTGGCGGCTAGCGATTTTTATCTGTTCCCCAAATTGAAAAAATACTTAAGGGGAAACAGGTACGATAACGAGGTGATGGATGCCGTGGAGAGCTTTTTGCAGGACCAAGACAAAACTTTTATTGTGAAAGGGATTGAAGCCTTGGAAAAGCGCTGGACTCGGTGTGTAGAGAGACTCGGAAACTATGTAGGAAAATAAATTATTAAGTTATCAATAGTCATTATATTCTATCTCATTCTCACTACTTTTCGATCCCTCCTCGTAGATGATGACTTTGAATACTGCGGAAACACGTCAAATCCTAAGCCATTTTTGCAGAATGAGCTTAATGACCACTTCAGAGACTTAGATCTTTCTAATGAACGTGTTGAGCTACTAGCGTCCAGATTAAAAGAAAAGAAATTGCCTTTCCTCAGATGTTCGTGTGTCTACATATCGCACGAGAGAACGACGCTTATTACAGTTTTTTTCATCTGATCAAAATTTTGTGTATGGCTAAAATGTGAGTGGTTTGCTGATATTCATGGGTTAGGCGATCTATCAGCTTAATAAATGGCGTCTCTTTATTGACAGTAGTAAAAGAAGTCTTAAAGCAGTTCTTCTACATAATGGAAATAAATATGCTCCCGTTCCAATTGCTCACTCAACATCAGTGAAGGAAGACTATGAGATAATTTCAATTCTTTTACAGAAAATAAAATATTTTGAACATAACTGGGTGATCTGCGGCGACTTGAAGATGGTTAATTTTTTATTGGGTCAATAGGGTGATCATAATACCCATGCTTTATTTGTCTCTGGGACAGTAGAGCCAAATCACACCATTGGACTCAAAAAAATTGGCCTATGAGAGATGCTCTTGTTATCGGAGAAAGAAATGTTATAAATGAACCCTTAGTTTCAAGAGAAAAAGTCATTCTTCCGCCATTGCATATAAAATTAGGGCTGATGAAACAGTTTGTTAAGGCTTTCGACAGAAATGGTCAATGTTTTCAGTTTATTTCACAGAAATTGCCTGGTTTAAGTACTAAAAAACTAAAAGCAGATATAGACTACCTTTGATGGACCTCAAATACGTCAGTTAATGAAAGACACCACTAATTTTGAGACTTCTATGAATGATCTGGAAAGGCTTGCGTGGATATCTTTTGTAGCATTTGCACAAAATTTTCTCGGAAATCATAAGCCTGATAACTATGTAAAATTAGTAGAAGAAATAATGGTTCGTTTTAAAAATTTAGGCTGTAAGATGAGTATAAAATTACACTATCTCAATAGTCATCTAGATCAATTTCAACACAATTTAGGAGATTTAAACGGAGAACAAGGAGAACGTTTCCACAAAGACATAAAAACGATGGAGAATAGATACTAAGGAAGGTGGGAAACCCATATGTTGGCCGACTATTGCTGGGGAATCATGCGAGATTGCCCACGTCAGTCTCATTCTAGAAAATCACTAAAAAGGCAATTTCTTGATGTTTAATACGAATAAAATATTATTTTTTTCTGAAAACTAACCGGTAACATTTTTGATATCACCATGTAAGACATACTTAAAATCAGGTCTAAAATCCCCGGCACCAAAATCGTTGTAGGCCTGTGTAATCAACCTTGAACTTAGATGTATGTGGCACTTAAGTCCAAGTTAACAACTCACCACAATTAAGCTGTACAAACTTAGTAACCATTTAATAATAGGATAAACAAGCATTTTTAACTATAGACTACGACAATATATACTTTAAATGAATGTACCTCTCAATGAACAGCGCACATTTAGTTGAAGAATGTCCTACAAGACAAAGTGATCAAACGTACACATCATTTAACGTCAATTGGCCTCACAAATATAAACAAATAATGTACGGCGAACTCCTCCTGAAACCTTTGAGGTAGATTAGATTAATACACATTTGTAAATCATGAAATTCCTTAATTCTTAATTCTTTATTGTACAAATAGTAACAAATTATAAAATTAAAATTAAAGAATAGGTAAATGTACAAAGGCGAGCTTAACTCTAAGTCGAGTTCCCTACCAGCAAACCTTTGAGTGAAAGAGAAACAAATCATCAAAAGGAGGATAGTAATAAGTGTACAACACAGAAGATATTAGAGGTATAAACTACAGATATATATCCATAAATATACTACATACTATACAATACCATAAAATAATATACTACATAGACATATACAGACATACATACAAACATCTTACGTAGATAGGAAATGTTGTCTAATACTTCTCCTGAAAATCTGTAGAGTAGGGCTATCACGTAAAGAGTGAGGGAGAGAGTTCCATAAACGCACAGCACGCACAGTGAATGAGCTATCATATCGACTTGAGGTATGTCGGGGTGTACTAAGTAAAAGAGAAGAGGTGGAGCGACAGGGTTTTCCCCTGGGGACAAGATATTCAAAGCGTTCACGAAGGTATACTGGGGAATTTGGATTATTAAGAACAGAGAAAAGCAAAGAGAGAATATGAGTATCCCGACGCTGCCGAATAGGCAACCACTTCAACCGCCTACGAAATTCTGACACATGGTCGAATTTCCGAAGGCCAAAAATGAAGCGGATGCACAAATTCTGCAGCCGTTCGAGTTTATTCAGAAGTTCCTCACTTGCATCAAGAAGTGGCAATAGAAGAGATTGAGCAAGAGTTACCTTGGTTTGAAATGGCAGGAACTTTTGGAGCCGTTTGAGAGATTGAAATGAGCAATAAACTTTCCTGCTTACTTCCGAAACGTGTACATTCCACGATAGATTGCTGTCTATGTAGATGCCCAAGTTTCTTGCGCTACTTGAAAAAGGGATCGGTATAGCATCATATACAACTTGCGGAAGAGACTGGCGATCTAAAAGGTTGTTAAAATATCTGCCACCAATAATTAGCGCTTGTGATTTTGCCGGGTTTATCAAAAGGCCAACTCTTTTTGCCCAGTTATTAATATTTTGGAGATCATTATTGATGGCAGCGATGGCAGCGGTAAAATCATCGACTTTGAAATGCTGATAAATTTGCAAGTCGTCTGCATAGAGATGATAGTGTGAAGATATAACTTTAGTGATTGCGTTAATGAAAATTGAAAAAAGCAAAGGAGAGAGTACGCCACCTTGCGGAACCCCCGAAGCCAGATTACACCACTAAGAGGAGACTTCATCAGAACGAACCGACTGCGAGCGACCGCGAAGATACGAGTTGAACCAAGCAGTTACAGAAGGAGAGACATTTAGGGAGGAGAGAATTCCTAAGAGGATGTCAAAATCAACTGAATTAAAGGCGCTGCTGAAGTCCAGTAGAACCAGTACAGTGAGAAGCTTATTTTCCATGGCCATACGTATATCATCAGTTATCTTAACCAGTGCTGTTACAGTGCTATGGCCAGGGCGAAATCCTGATTGGAAGGGACTAAGCAGATTATTAATGGAGAGATAGTGAGACAGTTGATTTTGAACAACACTCTCAAGGACCATGGACAAACTTGGGAGTATGGATATAGGACGGAATTGGGAAACAGAAGAAGGATTAGGTACTTTGGGTAGCGGTATAACATGGGCCTTCTTCCAGGCTGAAGGAAAAGTGCAAGATTGCAGATAATAGTTAACGATGTGGTACACCATATCGTTAACTATTCTCTGCAATCTTGCAGATCTTCCCATCTTAGATGATCTTATTCCTGTCATACATGACAGGAATAAGATCATCTAAGATGGGACGAAGCATTTGGATTTGAAGACCATCATGACCCACCGCTCTCGTGGAGACAGATAAGACTAATTTCTCAATTTCCCCCTCTGTAACCTGCTGAAATGAGAATGAAGTACATCTAGGCAACGGAAGATTAGATAAATTATTGAGAGTAAAGGATTTTATGTCGTCATCCAAGGTAACTGGTGACTTGGAGAAGTGCAAATTTTTAGTGCTAAGGTCTACGTTATTGGATGAGTCATTACTAGACGTTTTTCCAATACCCAGAGACTTGAGAAATTGCCATACTTGTTTCGTACTGAAGTTTTGGATTGAGTTATGAATGTGGCGTCTTTAAGCATCCCTACACAGACGATTACAACGATTCCGCAATTTTTTGTATAGAGACCAGATCTCATTAGTAGGATGTTTTTTATAACGTCTCTTGACTTTGTCTCTTTTTGACATTTCTCTTTTGATGGTATCCGATAACCAGGGTGCAGGTAGATGCTTTACGTTTACCCTCTTCAGAGGAGCGTGTTTATCATACACATCTAAGACAATCTTGTTAAAAGCAGACACTTTATTGTCTATGTCACTGCAGCTATATATTGGCGACCAGTCAATACAACTCACGTCTTCCCTCAAACGTTCCAAGGTAATGTTCTTAAAACTGCGAAGTAAGTGAAATTTGGATTTGCGTTTAGGAGCGCGAATTTTATAAGACAGGAATATGAAATTATGATACGAGAAAGAGGTAGCGAGTTGCCCATGCACGGCTACTGTTTGGAGGTCGGAGACTAGAATTAAATCTAAAAGAGAAGGAGTGCAATGGGGAGCATGATGAGTAGCGTTAAGCTGGTTCCTTCTTGGTCTCCAAGTTTTTCGGAGGGTAAATATGTGTAAGTTACAATTCGTATTCAGACATATGAGTTTTGTTATCACATCCCGGCTGATATTTTGAGGAAGACAAACGATGTCATTATAAGTATAATACAAAGGGTACTAAAATGTTTGTTGGGAAATTACACATATTATCGTCTAGATGCTGAAACCAAAATCATGGTTAAAGACTTACCCAACTATTGGTATTAAGTGGTGGCTAATTAACTGCCAAATGTACCTATTGCAGCAGTCACCAAGTCATAAACGCTCATACTGATAATATACATCGGATGATTTAGCGCAGTGGTTAAGAGCTTAAGCCGCTCCGCCCACTGTGTCTTATAGTCGCGGGTTCGATTCCCGCACGGGACAAATCTCTGTGTGATCCACAATTATTTGTTCCGGTCTGGGTCCTAGTGTGGGGCTACGTTTTTAAAAAAAGAAAAAAGAAAGAAGAATACATCAAAAGAAGTGTTGACTCCTTTGAAGTAAAAACGTCATCTATGACGACAGCTTGGTCTCCACTAGTCTCCACCCACTAGATCGAGTATTTTCAGATTCAAGTCAAATGTCAAACTCACAAAGCTGGTTTCGGTCTGGATGTTTGTGTGATTCAATTTCATGTTCGTTAATGTAGTCACAACACAGGAAAACTTCCTAGTGTGAGGCGTGATTTTATTAAACTAGAAAAATCTGTACACTGTGGTAAAAAATTGCCATTATATAGAGGTCGTAAAAATATGTGAACTGACTTTAAGGCTTACAATACACTAGGCAGTCTGGCTTTAGTAGCCATCCTAAAACTTGCGCAAACATTTTGTGTCCTCTAATAGGCTCTAAACTACAGTTAAGATCCGTTAGAGGATGCTTATATTATGTGGTTATATAGTATGTGTACACGGGTGAGACTTGTGTAGGCGTCTAGTGATTCAGCGAAGGGCATACTGAATTGAGTAGTCACGGGTTCGATCGTCGTACAAACAAATCATTGTGTAAGCATACAAAAAAATATCTACTGTGGCTTTGTTTTTGTCTGGATGTTGCATCTAAAATTTGCGTTTGTGAAATTTAAATAAAAAGAAAATCCCTTGAACATTGTACGTGACTGAAATAACAAATAAGGCTTGTTTGTTCTCTATGACATTTAATTAAAGTCGTGAATACATCCAGACCACTGCACTTTCACTTTCAATTTAGTTTTTTTTATGGGACTAAGCCCCCCACATATTTCCACCAATCCTACTGTAATTCAGGATCCACAATGGTCTCCTAAGGATGACACCAAGGTTTAAGCCATGGGTTATCCCAGGAAGCGCTTTAATTGTCTTGAAACTCGCAACAAATTTAATTAGGAAGAAAAACTGGAAGAGTAGGAAACATAAAATTCCAGTTCCCTCCTTTGCAAAGCGGGAGACAAATTGGCAGATCAGCCATAAAAAAGGAGACACGAAAAAAAAATTACAGGGCCTATTAGTGAGCCTCATGTTTGATTCCAGTAATAAGGATGGCAAAAACGCTTAAACGCACGTAAATTATCCCGAGTTTCTACAAAATCCGTGTAGTACCCCAGACGTATTTCGCAGACTGTTGAACATAATGGTACGCTCGTTGTGCCAGAGACTGCACTCCCAAAGAACGTGGTGTGCTGACATAGCGGTGAAGGTACCAGTTTAAAAGAGAATAATTTGTTTATTCATACAGTCAGCTATTAATCATAAATCCAAATATTACCTACCTGGGCTTCCAGTGATATCTCAACCAGTAATCCAAACAGCCCCGGAGCCGGGCAGTATCGCTAGCGTGAATTTATAACAGCATTTGAGTCTATTTATGTCAGATTAATCGAGTCTTTTATGCGGGATACACTATTTGATGTGGTAATATGCGTTCTTATTTCGATTTAAGAAGCACACATTCTTGACCATTAACGCGGCTTGGTAGAATCGTTCTAGTTTATATACGTAGCATCAAGAACACATCAGAGGCCTTAGCACGAAAACATTACCGTTAGTGTGATGCTAGCAAGTAAGTGTGCTGTCACATTCATGTGTATGTAATAAATTTGTAGTGTGACAAGGATGGTATATAAACTCGTCCACAGAATTCTTACCGTATTAACTTTCTCTTTTTAAACATCTCCTGTGATAGACCACTTAGGACTATAACAAATCGTTTGATGGATTGTTTTTTCTATTCTCGTAGTCGCTTCTCACGACGTTAGCCACAGGCTGACGAAATTGCGATATTATATATATTAAGTGATCAAACGAACTTACCTGAAGTGAAGTTCGATCATTATTATACGAAGTCCTTCGTTCGAAGATATAATCTATATTAGCAGCTCTCTCGAGTCGCTTGGCAACCGCGCGTCATTTAGCCAATTGAAAAGTCAACGTCGCCTCTATGGTATCTGTGGACATAACCTCTGCAAGCATTCCTTTTAGAAGTAGTACATTTCAACTTTACCAACGGGCAGGGCGGGTTGGGTACTTATATCTTCGAACGAAGGACTTCGTATAATAATGATCGAACTTCACTTCAGGTAAGTTCGTTTGATCACTTATTATACTGTGTCCTTCGTTCTCGATATAAACTATATTAGCAGCTGTTTAGAGCTATAAGGGTAAAGTTGAAGTATACCACATAAAGGTTTTTTTTTTTTTTTTGAGCGTGACCTCTAAAAAATAACATATCATTAGTATATTTGTACTATAACACATTCCCGTTCTTTGTTTTGCCATACAACACAAACAACAAATATATACACATATATTGTTTCTTACAACCAGTCTGTCTAACTTATTTAAAATAAATTTATATAATTAAATTCTATAACATATTATGTTATGTAGTGTAGATCCATCCCAACAAAACCTTGAAAGCACCTGTTATATACCTTTATACCACACCTGTTGTCCAAAATTCATTAATACCGGGTAATATTAATCAATCATTACTTATCAGATATCAGTGCAGTCTCTATCTGTTATGTCTTCTATAGAGATCTTTCTTCTATAGATATCTTCTATATAACAAGAGTTGAGGAATTGCCCATCTAGAGTTTTGTTTATATAAAATTAAATCCTTTATAATAATTCTTGTATCATTGACAACCATTATGAGACGAACTATGAGAGTGAAGAAAGCCAGGCAGGCATGCAAGGAAAGAACCCGTCGGAACTTTGCACTTTCTGCCCACTCCGCAAGAGATCTGGCGTCATAATATGGATAGAGATAGATAAATAGCTAGAAACCCTTACTGTGTACTAGACCTGAAAACAAAGTCTGTTAGTACCCAATCTATAACAATATGATACAAATATAACAGGGAAACCTATTTCCCCACTAATGTGTCTTCCAACTGTTTTTTGTCAAATGATCTCCTTTTGAGTACGGTACCAAACGAAGGCTACGAATTAACTTGGTGATTATAAGAATGGTTTTGCTATCATTACATATTTAATTTATGTTTTTTTTTTTATGTTAGTTATATTTTTAATCTTTAAAGATGTACATATATCAAAATTTAACATTTTTTTTTTGTACTAGAGGCCTTTGTACTAATGAACTTATATGGAATTAAGTCCGGTGAAGCTGTAAAGGCCTCGCGGCCATCAGCGTACATCACTCACACACACACCTTATCTGGAGATATTCCTCCCATAAGGCTATGTGCTTTACCTATATAATCTCGCGCCCCCCTCCCCCCAATTTTAGAGTCTGGAACGAAGGGCAGTACTAATGCGTGGTAAACAAACATAACCTACCCCAGTGTTATTACTATACCACTATTATTAATTCAATTTAAATTTCGAATCTATCCCGGAATCATTTCCATGTTCTGAGTGTGTGCCGACAAATAAATCCTTGGCTACATAAATATTTATGTATTACCTAACGATTCGTTCTTGCGCAATAACGCCCGCGAACGTTCGTTTTGGCAATACGATTGGACCACTCCTGAACCAATTACATTACTGATACTAAAAATACTAAAAAATACACTCCTAATTTAGTAATAACTTAAGAAGCGAATAAGTTACAGTCGACTAAACCGAACCATGGGTTACAACTGTATCATATTGGGAATCCTATTCATAACTGAATTATTTCATACCATGAAATTTTCATTTCATACCACACTTCCTTTGCTTCTTTGTATGTGACTGTATTTATAAGTAAAAACAAACATTGCAATGGGTAACTTTCTAGTTATTTCTAGATGTCCAACCGTGAGAATTGAGTGTTACTCAACTTATTATTATGTATCCCCCATTAATAATAAATAAATAATATCTAGTTCCTTAGGACTTAGATTATTGCTGATACTACATAATATTTATCATACCTGTGATAAGAATATACTTTTGATTATTCTTGTTTAAGATAATCCATACTTTCAAATACTGTAACTCAATATTTCATCCACCGTAGCTTGTCAACATAATATCATTAAATTTTCAAATGGATATTATTATCAAGTCATTTGCATGACTTTATTTTCTTTTTATATATAGATACCTATTTATAAGATACATGTAACATGTGGATGTAATAATTTAAGTATAACAATACCAAAATTGCAAATTTTTGTATGATATCTCAATCCAATATTTTTTACTGAAACACCTTTAAATAAATTACAACATATATAGTGCTCTAAAACCAACTTGTTACTTTAATGGTAGCAGTTTGTACTTGTTTTATCATAACTATACCAGAAAACATCACTGGTGTTCAAAATAACTGTACACATTCCAAACTAATTACAAAACTATTTTTTTTTTTATAGTTATTAATTTCTTGAATAATCTTATTTAATTACATATTATTTATTGATTATCATATGATCAAACAAAAATACAGTAAAAACATCTAATTCTCCAAATCATGAATTGATGTATAGCTTTCCATTGTGTGCCTCAAATTTCTAATATTATTAAGTACACTATAATTGATGCAGGAAATAATCAAGAACCCAAAACCATTGAACTCATTACATGATAGAAAACTGAATAGGTACTAATAAATTTTGAGTAGTATGACCTTCAGCACATATCTCGTATGGGCCCCAAGTCTTGCGGATCACGCCGATGTATCTCGTACACCACTCGTGTCCTTGAATTATCGTCAAGTCTTGCGGACCACGTCGATGTATCTCGTACATCACCCGTGTCCTTAAAATGCCATCGATCCTGAACAATCATTATAATTGATGAACGTCCCCCTAATTTCTCTTATTGGAGGTATAACATTGCCAATTTATAGACGGTTAATAATCGTGTTCAGGTATATTTCGTGTTAAACTGTTTGTACACGAATAGGGACGTAGACTTCATAAGTTTACTTTTCGGACGACGAAGCTTTCCCAAATTTTAATATTACGAAACTCACGTCTCCAAATATTAGATATTATATAAATAAACAAGTTAAGCTGAAAAACACCACAAATAAACAACTATCGGTTGATCTTTTTAGAATATACTTCTTTGCCAGGACGTAAACTTTTCTAAATTTGCCTATACGATGTTTCAAATTTATTTCACAAGGTCACTTGAGTATATTACAACCTTTTTGTTATATAATTTCAGTGCCATAACAAGTTATTAAATTAAATGTCGACCAAAAACTTTATTACAAAGCGTCGGCTGCCGCGCTTTCAAAAGAATGCTTGCAGAGGTTATGTCCACAGATACCATAGAGGCGACGTTGACTTTTCAATTGGCTAAATGACGCGCGGTTGCCAAGCGACTCGAGAGAGCTGCTAATATAGTTTATATCGAGAACGAAGGACACAGTATAATAGACTATTATATACAAGCTGTAACATAATAAACGCAAGACCTGAAAGTAGTTAGTTCTAAATCTGTAACTGAATTGATTCCAACAATTTTTAATGTATCTTAATTTTTTTTTATTTGCAAAAAATGCTTTTACTCCTTCAGTGTGCTATAACAAACTAAATTTATTATTGATTCAAAGCAATATGGAGATTTCAAATGCATTCCTAAAACGTATTCCTGAAAACGTACACATACATGTACAAGTTTCGTTGTATTATAATTGGGGTATAAAAGTGCATAAAAAAGGGTTAAAACCTTTAAATTTGGAAATTTGGTTTTAGTTTTGACTTTATGTAGCAATTCTCTAATCGGGGTGTCTGAGATCTTGCGTTTATTATGTTACACCTTGTATCTATTAGACTATTCGATAGTAAGGGTCGGCATCATAATGACTAATTATGCAAATATACCTAATCGTAATAAAATCTCAGTACGACCATCTGCAACAAGTAACACAAACCGACCCTCTTAATGTCAATTACCCGTAGATTACATTCAGCTCAATCGCGCAACACTGTGCAGGGACGTACTAGACAGGAAAATTAGTAGCGGGTACTTAAACATTCGTAGCGAAGTTCATCTTCACTTCCCTACTATTGCTGTTTACATTCTCATGCTGGTGAGTTTCATGTTTACTCTATTCACTGCCTTGTGATAGAACTGAATGCTATCTAGGGGTGTGAATTTTAAATAAATATCGTCATAACTGAGTATAATTTTTATTCTCCCAGATCCCTCTTTTCGGTTTACACTTCGTGATTATACCTCTGCGACCGTTGCCAGACTCTCCAGGCGAAAACGTATACCAGATAGTTTCGGCGATACTCACCAGCTTACAGGTAAGTTACTTAATACCTACACAGAGGCAGCGAGAACGTTAGTTAAAATTAGTATTCAGAACGCTTCACCGTAATGATCTACAAAGAATCACACGAAGAAAGTAAGTAAAGGTGTGTAATGTAAAATGTTAGTAAAGAGCTTACGTGCTTACATGTCAGCATCAGTCACCCATTCCTTGTTGACCTTTTAGTAGTGTTGGGCTTCTAGATCCCTTACTCACCAGTGAAACGTAGCATTTCTTCGAGAACGTTCACTTGGCAAAGCGTACTTTCGCAAGCGATTATTTAGCGACATTTAATACAACGGCTGTTGCATCATAAAAGGATAAAGATACTTCGTGCTTGGGTGCAAAGTTTGCCCAAGTTTAGTTCAGCGTACCCACTAAACGAGCGTACTGAAGCCGAATGGTAGACACGCAGCTTAATGATATGTTTAGCGCAACATTATGTAACTAGTGACCAATGCATTTGGATTTTTAAAATATAAAAATTCAAGAAAATTTTAATTGATGTACGTATCTCTGAAATATTTCTTACTAATAATGCTCTAGTCACAACGACCTACCTAACTTAAGTAGACATCCTCGTTCAAACCGAGCGTATTTCTTAAAAAGGAAAATTTTGACAAATCACCTCGCTGTTTTACACTCCCCAGTGTGATGTTGAGTTAATTTCGTTTTAAATATTTCAACTCGAACTGCGAACCATACAAAACGGCACGGTTTGTTTATTTTCCAAATTGTTTGATTCAATTCATCGATGGTCAATTTAACATTACGTTTCCGTATTGTATTATCTTTTCTATTAAAAAATATATTTGTATGCCTTAATTGCGACCATATTTTAGAAATTAAAAGGATATTTAAGGCACATTTTTATTTCGTTTTATTTGGTCGCAGCGCTGTGCGACCGCGGTATTCTTAGCGATCACCAAAGTTAAGCAGTGTTCGGCTCGGTCGATCTGAGATGGGTGACCGTTTGTGGCATTTTCATATTTGTGCGTCTTAGCGCTTCGAAAGACACGTCAAGCCGTAGGTCCCGGTTACCACTTAATGTGGTAGTCGTTAAACCAGCTTGGAAGCCTTATAGGCGGCTGGATAAGTTCGAACCAATGACGTATTATAGATATCCATAAAATATTTATCGGGAAAAATCAACTAGCGGCCGGTCCGCCATTTTAACGGCCAGCCGTGACTAAGGTTACAAGTACATCTTCGTTCAAAACCGAAAATGAATTCGTATGCTGCAGTATGACCGACTGCCATTTTAACTTACCGACACTGCCATGTTATTTTCGTAATTAGTGCACATCCATATATGGTTCCATTGGTACATCATTGGTTCCAACAGGAGGTGTGGCCACAAACCTGCCAATCCGCACTGGGTCCGCCTGGTGAAGTATGACCTAATCTCTCTAACCTCGATTTATGAAAACGCCCAGTAGTGGGACAGGCTATAAGTTGCTATTATAATTATATTATTTGGCTATAGCATATAAATACTTTTAAATTAGAGTTACTAAGTTTTGAACTCATTAGTCTTATTTAATTATATTATATATTATATTAGCCCTGTTAAGAAACTGTCCCATAGTTGGGCACGGGCCTCCTCTCAAACTGAGAGGGTTTAGGCCATAGTCAACCACGCTGGCCCAGTGCGGGTTGGCGAACTTCACACACCTTCGAGAAACTCTTAGGCATGCAGGTTTCTTTACGATGTTTTTCTTCGCCATTAGAGCAAGTGATAGTTACTTTTTAAAACGCACATGCTTTTGAAATGATAGAGGTGCGTGCCTGGGTTTGAACCCGAGACCTCTGACTTTGCAGTCTAACGGTCTAACGACTAGGCTATATAAAATAAACGTAGCTTAATAGCAAAACGCGAATAACGTTATTGTTAAAAAAAGTCTTTAAACCTTTAGTTTAATTATATTCACAGGAAAAAGGAACCACGCTGTTTCACTGTTTGCTAATTACACGAGTCCTAACACCACATGTGGAAAAATTATTACATTTATGTATCGCTAAAAATTCATAGTATTAAATAACCAGTTTTATTTTTGTTTTTATCGACTTATTAATCAAGTTGTATTCCCGCAGAACCCTTTTCTAATTAAATTCCGTGTCTTTCAGTCAAGGTTGTGTGTTGAATATTTTATCGCGCGTTTGTTACGCTCACTATAATTTACTTAAGAGACCGTCATTTAAGAGTTATTGTGTACAATGGCCCAACATCGTATCAAATATAACTGTGTTTTGGTTTAGGCATGTAAAGAAAATAGGCAGCTTTTCTACGAAAAGCTATGGAACTATCCTTTTGTTGATGTTTCATATAGAACTATGAAACATCAAACATGTAAATAACATCATTAAACCTTGAGTTTGACCTGTTTATGAATTCAATATAAAGCCTAAATAAAATAAGTGTATAGTTATTTATATTCTGGACTAATTTTATCATGGCGTATTAAATTGATTTACTAATTTACAAACTTATTGTAACCAAATACATCTACTAATGCAAATGGCAAGTATAAAATGATTCCCTAAAATAACATTTTGGAGACCATTATTCTTAAATAATGCTTGAGGGACTATTATTTCTGTTTTCCCTTCAATTCAATAAAAAACACCGTTTTATAATTAGTAGATAACTAAACCTTAGCCAATCAGGCGGTTGAGTAACTTTGACGTATCCTATTATTTGAAGATCACAATTAATGGATCTTCAAACAGTTATTTTCAGCTTAATTATCTTTTAATCTTGTCTATAGACATACTCTATGTCTTTAATAATTGCTTGAGTGTGTATTTAGTTGTGAAACGATTAGAGATGATAGCTGTCAGATGACGATTTACCGATGACACATAGTCGATGTAAGATGGCGAACGGCGCTGCGTTGTTATTCGATTGGCAATGGGGCGAACGGTCAGACGTATCGCGAAGCAGCTAACCTCACTTGCATTCCATGTGACAATATTAATCTCTAACTATTGTGCGCATCGCTGCACTCGGATATCGGGGAAGATCAGTGTATCGGACGAGACCCTAGTGTTATTTCAAGATTTCCTAAAAATGAAGATAAATCCACCTTTCACCGTTACCAGTATTAAAACGGCCGTCCCAAAAACCTAAGCGCCGACCTTGTACATGCCGACAGTACAGATAACTAAATCTTAGCCAATCAGGCGGTTGAGTAACTTTGGCTTTCCAGTGACGATATTTTCCTTAGCCCGAAATTCCGAATAATACGTTTTTGAGATGTAATGTTTAGAACTGTAATAATATTCATCTTAGGTTAAATCTAGAAGGTCATCAGATAAGAAGTTGCCAAATGTATTTGCTCGGGGTCAAATACATTTCTCATAGAGGAAATTCTTCAATTAAATTATTTATAAGTAGTTGTTCCAAGTTTGTTTTATTTTTGTGTTGGCCATTTTATTGATTATTGAAAATAAATTATATCAATGCAATCGTTTGAAAATATGTATGATTATCATTGACGACGGCCTGATCTAGTGGTATAAGTGTAGGCCACTACGATTTCTGGATCGAGTTGTTGGAAGTTTTATTCCCACACGGAGCAAATTTTGTTTGAACCATAATCATTTCTTGCAATCTGTACGTTTGTATATAGATTATCTTATTTGTAAATGCACCTATGACGTAGAAATAATTCTTTGTGTAAGAAAGCTATTTAAAGCAGATTTTTGTCAATACCAGTAATTGATAAATTTGTGTACTTAGGGTCTATGCGTGGCGATACTCTTCTGTTTCACCAACCAAGACGTCACGACAGCCGTGAAGACACACGTGTCGCGAATGTGGCGGGGAAACGACGCAATGGCAATGACTGGTAAGACCGCGCTATTTAAATCTTTATTATCCCTAGCCAATCCTTTCTATATTAATTTGGTTGTGAAAAGCCTTTTAAACTTTTTCTACTTTTGTTTATTTTTGGTAAGTCACTCTTTTTTGTATAATAAATATGCAGCGCCCCTAACTAATATGCAAGGAACTAAAAAGCTTCATTGAGGCTGACTCACTGCTATAGACTGTAAATAACGTGCGTAAGCGACACATGGTAGAGCTGAACTAGATCCACAAACCTTATTCACACCGATCATTGCTATTGCTTGCAATAATTTTTAATAGATATTTGTAAATAACATTTTCTAAGAGCGCACCCAAGAATTGGTAATCATAATTATTTTTACAGTTTTGCTTATCAAGAGATTTGCAATTACAAAAATAATGTAACATCAGCATTGGATCATTTATTATCTTGTTTCCATGGCACGCCGCTTCAGCAAGAAGGCTAGCGGTAAGCTCCTTGTGCACTGTACCAAAAACTACCCTAGCCTACGTTGCGTTTCCATTTTTTAGAATTGTACAATTTCGGTTCGTCCTAGTTGACCTCTATAGAATTATAAGTGATGCTTTTACTCCTAGTCCGCACGGCCGCTTTTTCAAAGTAATTTGCTGAATCGCTGTAAGTGCTTTTCAAAAAAATATACTATTAGCCATTTATTTCCTTCTAGCGCTTGACTAACGCGCGTTCAAAAACACTAACGCAAATGTAGGGTGATTATTTAGTAGTTATTATATAGTAGCATTACCATGAGTTACAATAATTACCGTCGCGGGGGGTAACTTTTATAATTAACAACATGGTTATGTGGTATAATATAAAATGTTTATGGTTACACTCCTTATTGTGATAGGCTATTTCTATAGTAAAACAGTACATTAATTACAACTATTTATGGTAATGGTACTGAAACTCAAGCATGAATAATTAAATACGTAATAACGTTTTCGAGCTCTCTCTCCCCTTATACGATTTATTCAATAAAGATAAAAGATTAATAAAACAATAATAATATTTGGCGGCTGGGTATCAGAGGACTTAGCAAGAAAAAAGCAAGAAAAAGAAAATAATTAAAATGACCTAAATCTATGAGAGTGCAGAAAGCCAGAGAGGTTTGTAAGAGAAGAACCTGTTGGAACTCTGTACTCTCTGCCTACCGCTTACGCGAGGGATCTGGCGTGATGATTTAGATAGATCTAAATCGTCATCAGTATTTACAGCAAGTAAGAATTGACAACTAAATTAAAATCTCAATTGGAATTCTTAACGACTGATAATGTCTAGTGAAACCAATATATTCTATATATTTGCACTATAGAAAAGCCTTGCTTATCTATCTGGCAACGGTTTGGAATTGACGTGGTCTAAGCACTTGATGCACAGGATTATTTAGACGCAGATTCAATCAGTGCACGAGACCACATATATTTCTTAAGGTTTCGATTTCAGATCACTGGCCATATAAAGACTGAATATGTGTGTATGTTAAAATATTATGCTAGTAAACTACGATAAGGGAATTCATAGTGCGGAGCAGCGGTATAATTTAAAAGAAAAATACTTATTTTTATGTCTGAGACTTTATATACTTACCTAAAGTCCAACAAATTCATTCAAAACTAAAAGTTCAGAAATCCATATGATTATTTTTTCAGGTGTTACCGGCGGTGAGAGCTTAATGAACACAAGAGACAATGCAGTGTAAGGTTATTTGCTAACGACACAATTTTTAGCAACTCGGTTTATTAGCCGACGAGAAACCGGCAATTAACTTAGACGAGACATTTCTAGCGGACTAATCCACGGTCGGCAAGAGTAAAGTGCGGCCTAGAATAATAGCTTACTTTTGTACGTACTTTCCAGACCCAAAGTCTCAAGAAAAAAAGTTTAAACAAATTAAATTAATTAACATCCCTTGATCTTTATATTTTCGCAGACAAACTGTTTAGTAATCTATGAAAACAGTGATGTACACACTTTAAACTCATCTAGCTTTTACCCATGATCTTCACCAGCTCATAGGTTGCCTTGCCTAATGATGACAAATAAAGTAACATTCCCATTCCCACATGTACTTTCCCAGGGCATACTTTTAAAAGTATTCTTAGTCGAGTTAAAAGGAAGTGACCGCGCTCCAGTGCATGTTTTCTTACCAGTCTCTATAGGATTTGAAACCATCGACCGAGTGTCAATAGTTGACACACTCTGTTCGACAAACCGAGTCTATAACCCGGTTATATCCGTGTCGTTAATAAGCGACCTGAAAAATGTTAAACGTACCTATCGATAAATGAATCATGACACTTGAATAAATGTAAATGCATATATTATAAATAAATGTACTCAATTTGATTACGCTATCGAAGTTTTTTTATTTACCCTGAAAAAAATAACGTGTATTCTATATTAAAGAAAAACTGAAAGCAAGGCAAGGAAACAAGTTCACCCATCACTCTCTGCAAAATTATCGATATAATTTTGCTATTTATTAGAATGGACGGTACATAAATATGAGCTCTGCAACGAGTTCGGGCTATAAAAGAGTGTTGGACTCAACCATAAATTAAATCAATAAAAAAAGAGAGAAAAGTAGAGAATCTTGAGAATGAGAAGGAAGATAATTTAAAGGTCCTTACTATCCTTTCCTAAGTAGGTTAAGATTCACTTAGCAAAAGATAAAACTAAGGCGATCGGCCTTAGTTTTATCTTTATCTCTTAGACAAAGACATTTTTTGAATAATTATGAGTAAAATATATTTTTATACAAGGTGTAACATAATAAACGCAAGACCTCAGACACCCCGATTAGAGAATTGCTTCATAAAGTTAAAACGAAAACCAAATTTTCTAATTTAAAGGTTTTTACCCTTTTTAAAGCACTTTTATACCCCAATTAACAATGAAACTTGTACGTATATGTGTGCGTTTTGAAAAATACGTTTTAGGAATGCGTTTGGAATCTTCTTTTTACTATGAATCAAGAATAAATTTAATTTTTTATAGCGCACTCAAGGAGTAAAGGCAATTTTTGCAAATAAAAAAAAATGTAAAATACATTAAAAATTGTTGGAATCGATTCAGTTACCGATTTAGAACAAACTACTTTCAGGTCTTGCGTTTATTATGTTACAGCTTGTATAGGTTCTTGTAGTTCTTAAGTATTCTTGCATGTGCTGCAGACGGCTTGTGTGTGATGTCTGTAACTAACTTTAAAATTATTGTGACATTTGGCGAATGCATCGTAGATGCACGTGATTACGTCATTGCTGCCAGGTCTGCACCGGCGCCGCCAGCAGACGTAGCTTCGTAACGCTCAGTGATAAGGGGGCAGGCACATCCGTCACAGAATAAAGGTTTCGCCACATAGGCGACAGAGCGCGACGGAAGTGCAACGGTGGCGCGACCTGGGGAGTTGTAATGTCCTGAAATGTACGAGAGAAGCCACACAGCTTTGCCACGCTCGTCGTGACGATTACAAACGAAGCACGGCGGGAGCAAGACGCCAATATGCGTGCTAGCAAGACAGTGTTGCGGGCCCGCCCAGCTGGCGTGACGTCGCGTGCGCTGTGTGATGTGCGCGCTGCGCTGCCGACCGCCGGCCGAGAGTAAACCGAACGCCTCCGTCAGCAATTTGCATAGCTGACGGAACGGGACGCTTAAGATTTTATTCAGTGATCAATATGGCTGCGTTTATCACTGGGGTAACTAATATTGTAAGGTCTACCTTATCTTGTTAAAAGGTTTACCCAACCATGTTTTGTGTGGTGGTTGGGAAGTTACACAGCGGTGGCAGCTCTTGTTTCTTGCTATCATTGGTAAACACTCAGCGAATCTTCAAGCTTCATCTTGCCATTTATCTTTTCTCAAGAATTCTGCCCTTCATATGGCATAGTAAGGTATGTAACATGCAAACGTCCGGAACTCTTAAATTATTAAATATGCGCTAGAAGCACTACGGATCGCGATGCTCTTGCGATCGTAAAAAATAATCAAAGTGGGATTCTGTCAGTCTGAGATCGATGGCCGTTTACACCATTTCCATTTCCGAGAGTCTCTGTGATTCAAAAGGTATGTTAAGCCATTAGATAAATCCAATCCAACGGATAAATGTTGTAATTGTTAAACCAAGTTGGAAGTCTTATGACTCGATAAAT
Organism: Phalera bucephala; assembly: GCA_905147815.2. Classification (NCBI taxonomy): domain Eukaryota; kingdom Metazoa; phylum Arthropoda; class Insecta; order Lepidoptera; family Notodontidae; genus Phalera; species Phalera bucephala. Next base: position 14,591,616 of record LR990609.1, on the reverse strand, counting down.
TCTTACAGCAGTGAGCAGGTGGGCACAACTCGCGTCCGTAGTGGCTAGGGTTGCCACCTTTTATTTGAGCAAATAAAGTACATTGATTTTCAAAGGTAGGCAAAAACGTTCATTGTATCAAAATAAAGTCTTATTTATTTTACTTGACTATTTTGTTTAAAATTATATTTTTTTATTTGATTTAGCAATTTTCAATCACTTTTATCACTGCTAAACAGTTTTACAGCATCTTTACAGTCTACAATAACTTGAATAGATTGGAGATAGATAGTACCAATTTAGAAGTGTTTATAGTATTTACAGTTTTCTTTAAGTTAGTGAGGTTCGATGTAACAATGATGTTTTCTTAAATCTACCTTACCTTAGATTCGGATTTTATCACCATACATCTTTTAATTGCGAATACATCAAGTACTCAGCTGTATACGTTAAATTGCGATCAATGTTTTTCTTTTTAATGATATATGTAAAATGAAACTTAGAAAAATCAAACTATGCGAAATAAAATATTTTCGCGTACTTTATAGATCTCATAAAGTATAAAGCATACTTACCCTAAATGACGTACAATACTTTATAATAAAGTACGGGTGGCAACCCTAGTGGTAGCGCATTAAGTATGACATTCCTTCTCAGCTCCATTTTTTAAAGGCCTTAGCTGAGCAGCGCGATAGTATTATTATTTGCATATTGTGGTATAGAAATAAAAATACTTTATTACACTTCTAATTACATACATTTTTATTTTCTACATTTTTCTATCTCCGCTAGTTCTCTACTTGTAGTTACTCTGTTCTATATCCAATTGCGTATGTCCACTATATATGGTAGGTATTAATAATAAATAAGGTGTTATCAGTCGGGTATTATAAAGAAATGACGACTTTTAATTTTTGTTATCTACCTTAACACAGAGAAATAACAGTTCAAGGCAAAATAACCTAACCTTCTAACAAGGCTGGCGTCCTGCATCTGATAGCAAACTAAGTCTCTATAATGCAAAGAGTATATGTAATTATATGTAACTGTGTAACTTGGGAAGAAAAGTTAAAAACGAAATCCTTATAAACATAACATCAGGGGTATAAACTTAAAAAACTGACTATAGGCGATTGCAGTGAAGTTTAAGACTGAACTGATTAACGAACATGAATAAATAAAAAAGAGTATATCAAAGAAAAACGAAAGGAAAGGTAAGTGTGCCAATAATAATCAAAATGTAAACTATAAATAAGGGCAAAAGGGGGGAACATTGCTTTGTCGGCCGATAGAGAGGCATGGAATGAAATGCATCGAGCACACGTTGCAAAAGTAAATGCAGATGTTCCAACAATTACAGACAAATAACACTTAAAAAGTTCCCATATTTCATATACCTAATAACGCCTAAAACCATAACAGCTACGGACCAGTAACGTAATGGTGAGATCTTGTAGGTAACCAACTTTGCCAATTTTTTTGCACTCTAGCTATGCTACACTAATCACAATAAACGCATTAGTGTTGTATAATAATTGATACACTTCTCTATCCAACTTATCTTCTCTATCACAGTCCTTCAGCATATCAACATGGTCGTCTGCAAGATAACACCTGTTTCCACGAGGATTGCAAACGTGATAAAGATAACGTAAAGCACTAAAAGGACGGCTCCAAGCCTGGGTCTTAGAGTGAATTTTCCGAAGAACAGTGTAATCCATAAGCATGCGACAGCGACGAGTAACGAGCCGACCACGAAGTCTATTCCTGTAGAATTGATTAGAACTGCAGTTTCATCAGCGCCCTGGATTACCAGTGTCAATGTTCTAATGAGCCATGGTAGTCCCAAGGCAAACAGTATTGCCAGAGAATTTGCTCCTAAAGCGTTCGAAACACCAATTCCTCCTTCACCTAAAACAAAATAATTAGTTTAACATTGAACTAATCATGAAAGGATGGTTTAAATCAGAGGTTCCCAGACTTTTTTTGTCATAGACTAGTTTTCAAATTTAGTTGGTTCCGGTAGACCCCCTAGCAGCTACATTTCCACCATATTCCCAAAACTCGACAAACAATGGGAAGATTAGATCTTACTATGGAAATTTGCGTTGCGGCTGAGTTCTAACCACGAATTTCGAAAAAAAAATTGTGCTGTGAGTGGAAGTCAAAAAAGTAAAGTTGGCCAATCAAAAAAATGATTCCATCCAACTTTACTTTTTTGACATCTACTCACAGCACAAGGAACCAATCAATGCTCACTTATTTCATTAAGAGAACTCCCCATTCGGAGTGGTACAAATAAAAAGAAAAGTAGTATATTTTTTTGTTGTATTTATTCAAATATGTAATTACTATACTATTAATTTTTATTGTTATCATATTACATTATTAAAAATATGATAACAGTCGTAATATAATTAAAATTAAACATGAATAACGTAACGTAACTTCTACAATAACAATCACAAAATAGTCATAATTTTAATGGGATCAAGTTCATCACACATGATGGACTGACAGCAAATAATTAATATTTGGCTTCAGCTTTGTTAGGAATAACCGAAAATCTCCCCGTTCCGTGATCCGATCTGCTCCTTTTTTTGTTAAAGGGTTTGTAACGACACTAAAACTTTTTTCAACAAGATATGACGAGGGAAACGCTATCAAAAGCTTTCTCGCAATTCCCCACAGTCCAAGATATTTTTCGGGTATTTCTTCCTGCAGCCAAAATGTTTGTACCCTCTTTTAAATTTCACCTTCCTCTCTCCTTATTAATGCTAAGCTCGAGTAGCTCCTCTTGTAATATCACATTCTCCACTTCCGTTTTATCAAATGGCTTTATGATCCATGGATTTCCATCACCAGAATATCTTTAAATCTGATTTTGAAGTCATCATGCAGGGCAATTAAGTGTTGAACGTATGTCTGAATATCCTCATCAAGGCATTCTACCTGTGACAAGTTTGAAAACTGGAAAAATTCGCGCCGAATAATATTTTGCTTAATAAATTTCAATTTTCCAAGAAAAGCTGACCCTTTGTTTTTATTAAATTGAGGATGTCCCCTTGTAATTGTAAGTTAATTTCATTAATTTTTTTGAACAAATCTGTCAAATACGCGATGTCTGCTTTCAAATTGATTAGGTTTTCTTTTAAATCTGGATCTTTACTTTCCAGAAACTCTAAAACTGATTCAATAAGTGAGTAAAATCTTGTAAAACATGCACCTTTCGACAACCAGCGTACTTCAGTATGTAAGAGCAATCGTTGGAAGTCTTCACTATTTTCATCGCTCAATTGTGCAAATAAACGCGTATTCAACGCATTGCCTCTTATTTTGTTAACTGCATTAATCACAAATTGAAGCGATTAGTGCAATATATCACTCAAATTTTTCACTACTAGGTGTTGTCGGTGGATGACACAGTGAATTGCAGTTACCTCTGGTATAATTCTTTTAAGATGGCTTATAAACTCACCCACACATTGTTGCCACCAAAATAACGTTTGCGGATAGAATCTATTTTTGCTTAAAAAAATCACTCAGGATATTAAATATTGATTCACCTTTAGTCTCCGTCTCCAAAGTTTTCGCGAATAGTAGCTCTTCTACTATGAATTTCTTCGTCCATAATAAATCGAACATATGCCAATAATAATGCTTCATTACCAGGGAAAGGTTATTTCGTCCAGTTGAATAGAAAAATGAGTTATTTGCAGATAATTACACATGAAACTTTCAATATCAGAGCTCATTTCATCAATACGTCTTTGTACAGTGTTGTTACTCAAAGGAATTATTTTGAGTATGTCAAATGGAGATTTGTGCAGAACAGTTATTAAAACCTCTGCAACAGCGGGTAAAATTAACTGTACTCCAATGGTGTGCGGTTTTCCAGATTTCACTATAAGTAATGAGATATTGCAAGCTATCATCGTTACTTTCAGATGTTAAGCGAACAAACTGTGCACAGTGGGTCTCTTTTCATATTTTACCTTGAATGCTTGAAAATATTTTAAATCTTTACCTATTTTATCAGGATGAAACCTTCTTAGATGATCTTCGAGCTTTAGTTTCATAAAGTCATTGCTCAAAACTTTGTTGCATAAAAGGCATATGGGCAACCGCTTGTCTGCCTTTCATGGAAGAAAACCAAATTTTAAATAATCAACACTATTTCAACGACATTTCTTCTTAGATTCAGCCATGTTTCGTATCAGTTACCTACCTGTAAATAAAAAAAAACGTCGTTTTAGTAATCATAAAGCGGTCTTACTCAACAAGATATGGCAATTTTAACAGAATAGGATTACTTAATTAATTAATGCAATGAAATAAACAAAGTACCGACGGTAAACTGATTCTAATTATTAAAAGCAATAAATCACTTCATAAAACTCTATTATGGATCTTAATCCATAAAAGAGTTTTAGGGATACGGCTGAACCGATTTTAATGTAATTTAAAACATTTTTACTTAAATATATTTCGATATATTTCTGTAAATTCGACAGATAATACTTTTAAATAATATTTGGATATCAAAACTCCGCGATTTTAATTATTTATTTATTACTTAGATGCACGTTACGGGTACGTAAAGACGCGTACAATTTATGAAAACATATTGAATTAAGTCATTTAGCATTAGGAACCTGAAATATATACAATCATGCAGGTCAATCATAATATATCTCTATTGAGTTCTTAGATTTACGCAAATATTACACATGAAATAAAACTATTTTACGGATTTTATCGCGGTTTATTTTTTATTTTTAGTTCCCGACGTTTCGAGTGCTTTGCAGCACCCATGGTCACGGGAGGGACTGAGGTGTTAGACGTCCAAAAGGCATATTTGGGTGCTGCAAAGCACTCGAAACGTCGGAAACTAAAAATAAAAAATAAAGCGCGATAAAATCCGTAAAATAGTTTTATTTCATAATATATCTCTCCTCTAATGAAACACAGTCGGGTAAAACAAAATACTAATAAAGTAGGGACAAAAAGTTCAACCTTTCTCGGCTATCTGTTCTTTTATGGAAGTATCTAATAATGATCAATACGTACTTACCACACGCAAATATTACATATATACTTATTACAACATAAAATAAAAGTATGTATAACAATTAGACAGGTAAATTATTATATACTTACTATTTCTGACACTGGCAAACACTAACATCGATTCACTTTATTTTAGTTTTCTTTTCGAAATTCCGGAAACAAATGAGTAACGTTTATCCTTGGCATTCGTATATTGCTACGTGCTTGGCATACGTCATATTAGTGAAGAATTAAACAAGTTCATGCAAGATTGCAAGCACACACACCACTAGTCGTATTTCGTCCTTTTGCACGTCCGAACAAGTGTTGCGGCGGCGGCAACGGCGGTCCTTTGCAAGTCTCAAACACGTTGTACTTAATATGGAATATGCAAGTTTTTACAAGTAACAGTCGCTGAGCTTCTTAAAATATTATCTGCCTGCATTGATAGGTAAAGTCAAGCCAACATTTTAGTTCTTCACTATCGAAAGCAATTAAATTTTCGTGGACCTCCGCTTACGAATAGTGAACCCCCATTTTTTTTGTCACGCCAACGTACGCTCCCGTCGAGACTCCCATGGACCCCTCGGGGTCCACCTGGACCAATTTGGAAACTAAGGGTTTAAATTGACTACTACTACTATTCCCTTTCCGCAGCCATAGAAAAGACAGTTCTTTTTTATACGGTCGACCGAAAGTATATACCTAAATGTCTATGTAATATTTATTGACACCGAATAATCACACACGTGTTCATTGAAAAATAATAAATGATTTCGAATGTTGCTACCAGCACTATAGCCGTTCGCAATAATCTCAAAGTCGACCGGCTATTTTAATAACCTGTTATCGTATTTTATAAAGAATTATGATATATACCGGATATATGTGGTAATCTTATTGTGAAATTAATAATACTCATAAAACTGAAGTAATTCACTGTGCTTTAAATTTGATACTTACAAGCCTTACCTACTAATATAAAAATGCTAACGTAACTATGTTAAGTATCTGATACTTTTTCTTAGTTAAAAAATATAGTACATTCGCTAAAAAATTTTATTAAACTTTTAAAAAGTACACTCTGGTAAATAATAATTAATTAATTTTTAAGTCATAATTTGTATTATAAAAAGCAGTGAAAGCCTAGTGGTTAGACCATTGGACTGCAAAGTCAGAGGTCTCGGGGTCAAACCAAAGCACGCACCTCTGTCTTTTCAAACTAATAATCTTCTCTAAGATTATAATATCAAATCAAATTGAGCATGCAATTTTAAGTACGTCTACTACTCTACTCATGGCTTGATATCTCTTGGCTCTTATTAATCTATATCATCACGCCAGATTCCTTGCAAGGTAGGTAGAGAGTACAGAGTTTCAATAGGTTGTTTCTTTACATACCTCTCTGGCTTCCTCCACTCTCATAGTTCGTCTCAGACACGCTCGCCATTTACGGAGACTCTTGACTTGTCCTTCAGATAACACTCGGTCTATTTGGTCATGGTAAGATAGTGTATATCTTCCCCGGTACCTGCATCCTTCCACTTTCACACATCTGTTTTGTCGTTCTTTCTTCTGACATTCTTTCTATATGAACCAACGGAGCATACCCTTTTTCATCTCTATACCGATACTATCTTTCATACCTACTCGCTTTCTTACTACGCTGTTGCGAATATGGTCGGTCAGCTTCACTCCGCACATCTTCCGCAGAGCTCGCATTTCGACCCCATTTATTCTACTTTCATTCTCCTTCTTAAATACTCAGCTCTCGCTGGCATATAACAACGCTGGGGCAAGCACTCCGTCATGTATGGCCAGCTGCGCCTTTTGGCTTAAGTGCCGGCTCCCAAGTCGGTTTCCCATAGCACCATTCACTCTGTTCCCTGCACTTACTCTTCTCTCTATGTCGGTGGTGTATAGCATGTTCCCACCCTAACTGATATAATATTAAAACCGTACTTTATCAAATTAACATGCACGTAGCGAGTTTGAAAGCTCAATTACTTAAGCTAAATTACCTAAATGGTTTACAGTACAATACAACGTAAATACAACTTATCTCATCTAACGCTATAAAATCAGTGGCAAGTACAGGCAGTTTAAATAACAAAACCGAATATATAGCTCATAACCTACTGGGTACGGAAGCATTTTATGTGTTTCAAGCTTTAAATTTTGGTCTAGCTTGTTAATTACCATCAAATAAAGTATTTTATAGAAAGATTATTGCATTTTTTTAGCTTCGTATAAAAGAAGAATAGAACGCACTCATAATAAACGTATTCGCACAGCAGACCAGCAAGCAACAAAGTTTGAAAGTATAAGTTATTTTCCGCACAGCACCAAATAAAACCAAAATAAATAAAATATAAGTGCATCCACCATCATCTACTACTTAGGATACTACTTAGGATACAAAGTAAATAAATTAATGTAAACGTACCTCTCCGCGACATGATGTAAATAGAGCAAGCTTCGGGCAGGCATCCACCGAACGCCAAAAATGTCATTCCCATTACTGATTCCGGGATTAGGAAAGTGTGTCCTAAAAAGAAAGTCAATTTCAATTTAGGTTTTTCTTTCAGGTCGAAAGTTTTACATATATAGTCTCTACATTCGTCTAGTATTTATTTTCAATTAAGAACTGTCAGCTAAACTTGGCATCTTTTGATACTTTGATAAGATTATGACATGTGCTGTGGACATATGTGCTCAACTGGATATGGACCTCCATACCAATGATGACTGTATATCCATTACAACAGTAAGAATACCAATGCTAGCTCATAATATCACATCGTCACGCCTATATTCCCTAAGCGGAGGAATACAAGCGTAATACTAATATAATACAAAACAGGTAGATAGTCGTGGGTGGTAGGCTAGATTTCAAGACATGTTTTTTTTATCGTAACACAGTTCATAAATTCTATGCATTTTAATAATATAATTAATTTTCGACAACCAACACAGTATGCCACGGTTGAATAAAAAGCACGTACCTATAACAGTCATACTCCATGAAACGCAGTAAGAATTAGCACCAATCCAGACGATACACATGAAGAAAGAGAGAGGATATAACTTTCTGCTGGTAATAGGTGAAGGGACTGTTATTCCCAGCAGGAATTTTAATGGCCAAGTGTACACCCACCACACTCTGTATAAGAGAGAATTCTCCCTAGGAAATCTCCATACACTTTTAGGAGGTTTCTCTCCCGCCTCTTCCTCTGAATCAAAAGAAGAAAATAATATTAATTAATAATGCAACCTTCATCAGCGAATAATGAATTATAATGTTATCATAATAAATAAATAAATAATGATTTACCTTTATCTACTACGTTAACTTGACTACCGTTAGCAACGTCACTAAAGCCTTTGTTATCTATTCCTTCTTGGACAGATTTTCTATTTTCATTACTGACTACCACATCTGTAACTAATATACCACATTAATATAAACTATATAATTATATAACATTGATTTAAATATCGAAATCTCAAGGCTTACCATCTAACGCTGAAGATTTCTGGCACATTTTATCAACAAGTTTGTCATAGAGCGTGAACAACCTCATGCTATTGAACATGAGTATAAAGTAGAGTACATAGAGAATGCCGAGGACCAGAGCTTCGTACCAGTCAATTTGGCCGTCCCACACAAACGCCACTAACACACTAACGTTGACCATGTAGACGATAACATCCCTTGTGACAGGGCGCCTTTCTATGGCTATAGGCTAGAAGGAAAGAAATTAATTCAATTTAGCACAAAGAACAGCAAAATAAAAAAAACATTTTTTTTTGTTCTATCTATCTATATCATCACGCCAGCTCCCTCGCGGGGTAGGCAGAGAGTACAGAGTTCCAACAGGATCTTTCCTTACACACCTCTCTGGCTTCCTCCACTCTCATAGTTCGTCTCATACACACTCGCCGGTTACGGAGACTCTTGACTTGCCCTTCAGCTAAGACACGGTCTATTTGGTCATAGTAAGATAGTCTAGGTCTTCCCCGGCACCTACATCCTTCCACTTTCGCATTGTATATCTGTTTTGTCATTCTTTCTTCTGGCATCCTTTCTATATGCCCGAACCAACGGAGCATACCCTTTCTCATCTTTACACCGATACTATCTTTCATACCTACTCGCTTTCTTACTACGCTGTTGCGAATACGGTCAGTCAGCGTGACTCCGCACATCTTCCGCAGAGATCGCATTTCGACCGCATTTATCCTGCTTTCGTTCTCCTTCTTACATACCCAACTCCGTAATTGTACTTCCGATGTAATTTTTTTGTTCATGAGTAAAAAAGAGTACAATAAAAATACTCGTAGCTATGACAAAAAATTATACACACCCTAGTCAGTTATGTAATCGTAAATGTAAATTATGATGACTTTATTACTGTAGAGATAACAACTACATTGACGTACTAAAGCACTTACGACGTAGCCATGAAGCAAAAATTAATAATAGTTTAGTCATCACATCCTCGAACGGAACTTGCTCACCGAGCATGTATTGGCGTGGAGACCCACAAGTTTGAAATCTATATTGACTATCCCACTTCTCTCCAAACTTCCTACTCATATCTGCTCTTAGATTTTGAGGGCCAGTTGTTCAAAATAAAGACAAATTCGTCCCAATCTCTAGGTTGCAGATAATCTCTTGGAATGCTTTACCTACTTTATAATAGGTATAGGAAAATGGTTATGATAGCATATGTATACTCTACCTTATGGCCTCGTAGACCACATAAGTACACTATTCTTAACGATATGTAAGTTTTATGGTGCGCGCCCACGCTATGTGTTACGTGTGTGTGTGTGTGTGAGTGTGTATGTGTGTCTGTGTGTGTTTGTCTGTGTGTGTGTGTGTGCGAATGATCTGAACTATTGGCCGCAGGGCCTTTACAGCTTCACCGGACAAGAGGGTGAGCGTGCAACCACTACGCTAGAGCCAGAAGGACAATGGGGCAACTAGCTCAAGGGCGCCTCAAGGATAAACGGCCTCGGCTTGGGCAGACGCTATGGGGGAGGGGGTATACTAGGTGTCGCCGTTGTGCTCTGCACTGACCGGCGGGCAAGGAATTGCTTAACCTCGCCGGCGAGGTCAGTGTCTGATCCTGTGTGCGGTATCTGTATCCGAAAGAAGGGATGTAACGGCATCGGGAGGACATGCCACGGACGGGGGTAGCGGCTGATAGAAGGGGAGTTAGGTTCGTAGTCGACGGCGGCTACGATTAGCCGATTCCTACGATCCGCGAAATATCGGGTTGTCGCCTTTTTAATAAAGGCGCAAATAGGTTCGCTATGTGTTAGGATGATAGACTGCAAGTTTATCGAAGCTGTAGTGTGCACAGGGTCTTTATTCAATATGACCAAACGCGGCACGTTAACGTATATTCGTTAAATGATCATGTAATGGTATGCCACTGGAGTCTCGTTAAAGGATTATTTCGGGAAATTGTCATAACAGGCTGCGTTACGTGTCCAATTGTTCATAGCTAATAAGAGCTTAGTTAAGTAATTAAACACTCACGCTAATTGCAGCAAGGCCGCCGACGGCTGCTACACCAAGAGCGTTGAAAATCGCAGAGCCCACAATAGTTCCAATACCCATGTCGGATTCAGTCAAGAAAGTTGATATCACATTCACGAAGAACTCGGGGCATGACGTAGCGACTGACATGAAAGTGGCTGCAGCGACATTCTGAAAATCAAGTTCAAATTCACAAGCAGGCAGGAAAATCATGTTTACTCAAAACGATTTATGACAATCTATACTTTGAGTAATTGAAACAAAGTTCAATCCATAAGTATATGATTACCATTTGAAATAATGTCATTGTATAAGCAAAACGAATTTTAAAACGTTAGATGGTCTCTGTTGTGGATTATGTAAATTTTAAATTCATTATAATTAACCTAAATAAAGTATGATTGCAAAATAAAATGTTGTTATGATGCACCAACATGTCGAAGCATTACACTAACTCATATTTACTATATAAGAACACCCTTATAATACAGTATCTGATATTTTTTTAAATATTGCCATACCGTAAGAATTATTTCTGATCGCACGTGAGTTTACAAACACGGATTCTATGTACACCCAAAACGAAAATGTATGTGAGTCATAAAGCGATTTATCCCATTCGGGAATTAAACCTGCAGCTACGGATCTAGTAGTACTGGACTAAGACATCGACAAATATAATAATAAATATTGCGTTTCAATGTTTGCATTTGGATATTATCCAACTGCGTAGAATTCTTGATAGACGGAAGTATAAGACAAGATGTATATTTGTGCGATAATTTTAGACATAGTGGTCGATATGTAACTTGCAAATAGTAATCTCTCATAACATATAGGCGTGCCAAACTTATATATAAATACATGTTTCTGTTTGGTATACCTAATGTATCCATATGGTATATTAATTTCATTTGCCCAAACACAAAAATCAAACGATAAAATAAAACATAAATTATGTACCTTACCTGGGGTATTTTCAACTCCTCGCAAATGATCTCGACGCAAGGGATGAAATAGTCGTTACAGACGATAGCCAAAAGTGTAAATGCATAAATACCAAACAGGGCATACAAAATAAAAGCTCCACGTCGAAGCTGGTCGTCTGCAATTTAAAAAACATCAAATATTACACCAAAATAAACTTTATTAAGCCCAACAAAAAGATGTTTAATACACTGGCAAAATAGTAACCCTCCATGAATGTATTTATTGATGCATTCATTAAAGTTTAATTGGCGACTCTCATTATGTAGGCATAGAATGTAGGTTTATTGGCATGTGAGCTATTGTCTTCTCACTTGCTCATACTGCTGGAACGTAAATGCATACCATGCATGAACGTAAAATTATTTAAGAAAATGCGTAAATAAAAGGACTTATAATTAAAAGTAACTAATAGGCTGTCTTAACACTTACCGTCAAATAGACCATCGGGGAAGCTCTCAATGGAGTCTCTCGTTAAGCAATCTATTTCGCGTACGATGTCCTCTATGACCTCCAGCCTGGTCCGTAACCATGGAGTTAAATGCCAGGTCTGACTTTCCTCCTCCAACTTTCTGAGTAGTGCTTCATTCATGTAAACGACTCTACCATTTTTCTCGATAGGTATAACAAGCATGGAGTTTTCGGTGTCATCTGTATAAAATGAGCACTTAATAACACTTAAGCTACGGCAGTGTTGGAAGCACACTGTGCCAATTTGGTGCACGCCATACTAGCGTTATTATTTATCAGAGTTCCTTGTATACATTTGAAAATTAACGCGCGCGTAATGTCCCTGTCGGTCGATTTACTTTATTTTTTTCTTTTGTTTAAAAACAACATGGCCTCACACTACTAATAAATAAACGTGCGAGTGCGTTAACAAACGTTAAATCAGATGCACTAACACCCAGAGCGAAGCGGACTAAACTTCTGGACTAAGCCGTTCGTCAGTTCTTTCGTTAACCAAAACTTTTGTCTGGATGCAATCATTCAAGGGTTATTTTGGTAAAAATTGTTTACGTCCCACGGGTACACGGAAAATCAGGATTAGTATTATTGTATTTTCAGCCAGTGGTAAATATTTCTCAAACAATGACTGTTGTTAAAATTTGCCTTTAGTAAAAATTACCCTGTGTCCGTGTGGACCTGGTCCACATGTATATTTTTTTATATTATATATAACATTGAGCTGGCCAATACAAAAATGTAAACGCTGACAATAAACAAGGAAATGGATATAAAATTCGAAGAGTGGTGATTAAGCTCTCATGCGAGTGGTGTGAATATAAATCAGGGGTAAAAAAATAAGGAAACTACATTATCCTTTCCTTAAATCGTAATAACGATACAGAACATTAATTCTAAAAACTTGATTTGGACTTGGCATTTTTTTTTATCTACAACCTCATATCTAATCCCAAAGAAAAATCGATTAGGTACTGGAACACCGATCATGAGCACACAGAAGAATTGTGTGCTGACGGATTAATCGATTGGTTCGGACATTTTAAGCTGAGGCACGATTGTGATACGAAAGAGTAAATTTTTGGGTCGCTCGTAGTTTATCCTCTATTCACATCTCACCGTGCGAATGTATATGATTTTGCTCGGGATAACATGTTATGATTCCATTCCTAGTGCAATTGCCGATTTCTATATCAATTGATAGAGGAAACGACCGTAGCTCTCAAAATTATTTGAAATTATATATTTAAAAGACTTTCAAACTGTTATTATTTGTTGAAATGCACTGTCAGAAGCGCTCGTCAAATTTATTTGATAATAAAGGTGATACCTAAAAATAACCTAGGTGTTAATTTTTATCTTAATCCTTTGCATTTAAAATTCTTTTTTATAATTTCAACTGATACCAAAATGTTAAATCAGTAAATCACCTATTTTCGAGTACAAAAAACACGCTTGTTTCCCATGGTTAGTACCACCTTGAACTACAAGTAGTAACATGGGCAATAACTCTTTCCCGCAATAGTAACAGGCGCAGTAGTAACACGGTAAAATAAAACGTCTTATTTTGGTCCTGGGTCTGGCGGTAGTACTCGGGGAAGTATTATTAAATTATATTATTGCCCGTGTTACTACTGGTAGTACAACGGTTAAAATTTCTTGTAACTACTGTGCCTGTCGGTATTATTAGGAGAAAGATTATTGCCCATGATACAACTGGTAATAATAGCTGGTAATACCACGGGCAACAAACGAAAAAAAACATAATATCTACACAATCATCATAACAGACGAGTAACACTACCCTCTCTTAACATAAAGTACCTTGTATCAACAGGGCATTTTGAAAAGGACATTTCAATCCCAAATACATCTATACCATACATCGGGTGACTTAAATCCCGCTTAACCACAGACACCTCAATTAGATTATTAAAAATGGTTTAAATAGATTTGCCAAGAAAAGTTGCTAAGTAGACGTCGTATTAATTGAGTAAAATAACACAAGATATATATTAGGAAGATCTGTGATTTCTCTCTGAACTTCAAACTTTTATCTGATGATATAGATTTATCATCACACCAGTCCCCTTGCGGTGTAGGCAGATAGTACAGAGTTCCAACAGGTTCTTTCCTTACATACCTCTCTGGCTTCCTCCACTCTCATAGTTCGTCTCATACACGCTCGCCGGTTACGGAGACTCTTGACTTGTCCTTCAGATCTTCAAACTTATTCAGTTAATATATACATAGGTAGAAATTTAATGCGTGTATTAACTTACTGTTTTTGTCAAAGGCAGCAATAGTTGAACAATAGGTGATCAGCAGCAGAGCAGCTATAAAGAGTCCTCCTACGCCCTTCATCGTTATCGCGATCCTTCAAGTGACCGTTCCAAAGTTCTGGAACTAAACCAAATTAATCAAGATGAAAAAAACAATCACATTGTTTTATACAAAAAAGATACATATAGCATCGTATCCAAACAAAAAAGATCACGTTACCTACTTACTTTTCACCTAAAATCTTCACCTGTAACTCTATCATGATTTTTGTTGTATTGCACGCATATTTCTAAATGTATTATCTAATCAAAATAAATATTTTTTCTTTGTATATTTGCTAATTGCTGTATAATTGGTTCATTCACAATTATACACACGCTCGAATTCGAGAGTGACCTTCGTAACTCTTGGTAGAGTTACTGTATTCATAAAATATATTCGTTTTATAGAATTCCAAAATAACTTTATATTATTATACCTAGTACAAGTTTATTGACATTATTAGGACTAAGTCCGCCACATATTCCCACCATTGTAACTTCTGTAAGTCAGTATTTACAATGGGCCCAGATGACACCTAGTTTTGAACCTCGGGATGCCCCGAAGAGCATTTTAATTGTCTTGGAATCCGCAACAAGAATGATAAAGAAAAGAAAACAGGAGTAGAAAAATTCAAATTCCCCTCCTTTGCAAAGCGGAAACAGAACACAAAAATTGGCAGCTCAGGCATAAAAAATGAGAGAACAATTAGGATAAGCCCAGTCGTTAACGTCGTCGGATATAAAAAAAGCATGAGGGTGTCTATTTGTGGGCGTCATATTTGATTTCAATAATAGGTATTGGAAAAAAAATCTTATATATAAATTATCCCAAGTTTCTACAAGGTCTGTGTAGAAAATTCCCTCAGACGTCTTTTACAAACTGTCTAAGATAATGGTACGTGGTTATTAACATATGTCGCCATTGTCACTATTGTTCCAAATGGATAACGAGCTGCTGGATGAAGTTTTTAAAGGCGTACAGGGCCTCCGGTATAGAATTGTTGGATTATGATGTCTGCATTCCTACAGCTTAAAATATCTATCAAATCGCAAAATACATGCAATGCAAATTTCAAACTAATCAGAAAGTACTGCCTATTACAAATGTGGTATATAACAGATACGTCTTAATTCCTTTAAAGATGACGATTTTTTGAATACTATTAGTATCTACCTTATAAGCTGGATACAATGCCGGTAACATGAAGACAATAGTAAAAATTAGGCAATGGAACGAGAGGTCTAACTTTACTGTAGGTACTTGTAGAAAGTAATTGACGGACGATTTAGCGCAGTGGTTAAGAACTTAAACCGCTCCGCCCACAGTGTCTAATAGTCGCGGGTTCGATTCCCGCACCGGACAAATCTTTGGGTAATACACAATTATGGTTTTTGATCTGGGTATTTGTGTATGTTAATTTTCATGTTTTTAAACGCAGGAATAAATCCTAGTGTGGGGCGAAGAAATAGAAAAAAATCCGTTTTGTTTTTTCTTCAATTGGTCAATCACTTGTACTTAACTGTGGGCAATTTGTCTAATTTTAAGGATATTTTACAAACACACAGAATGAAACGAATATTATTTACAAATTAAAAACCACAACCCTGATTTTGAACGTGGATAAAAATGGAAATTAGGTCTGACAGAATTGTTTGTGAATATTGGTATAATTGGTTCAATATTTCTGCCATATTTTAAAGTGTCTATATATTATTAAAGTAGTTAGAGAGTTCCACGCAACAATAATCATAATTTATGAACTAAACACCGCAACTCGTACGAACCAATAGACCAATAGCGGTTCGACTATTTCCGTATTGTGGATTTCGACCATATGCACTTGTACGCGGTGAATTTTGTAGTAAAATTTAAATATAGTACAATTAAAGTCTAAGTTTTACTGTTAATATCGGGCTGTTTGAGACCATTTTGATGATATGCACATACACGTTTAGAATATTAAAGTGTGCCAAGGTTCCCTGATCACCACTTCTGGGATGTCGTAGTACTGGACAGGACCCCTCCTATTTACTTATTAAAACCCCATACTACATTGCCCCACACTAGAAATTATTCCTATGCCTTGGGTGCGTTTGCAAACATGAATTTTATATGCGAAAACATCTAAGCAGATACAAATAATTATCTATCAGTTCACTTTCTTATGGATCACACAAAGATTTATCTCGTGCAGGGATTAAACTCGTGACTACTGGAACAAGTGGTCCAAGCGGCCTACACTCGAATCACTGCATGAAGCAATCAACGGCTCATCGAACCTTATTATTTCATTAAAATATGAATTGTAATTTCTATCAGAATAAACAGTTCGTATTTATTTTTCTTT
The DNA here is from genome assembly GCA_905147815.2 of Phalera bucephala. Classification (NCBI taxonomy): domain Eukaryota; kingdom Metazoa; phylum Arthropoda; class Insecta; order Lepidoptera; family Notodontidae; genus Phalera; species Phalera bucephala. The sequence continues at coordinate 14,574,913 of LR990609.1, read as the reverse complement.
GAACAGAACATAATGGCGCACTTACAATCATTTTTTATATAGAATGAACCCTATCTATATATTTTGTTTAAACAATCTTTACAAGCACTCCACTTTGCTAAACACACAGCTTATAAATAATAATGAAAGTAATCTATTTATATATAAATACAACATTTTTATTGAAGTACCTTTGTGCATTTGGTTTTTATGTGTAACTTTGAAATTAAAATCATTATTAGTAAGTAAGTACTTCGATTCACATGTTATGATAATAATGGCGGAGAAGACAGCAAAGGTCTAGGTTACAAGTAAATATACAATTTGTCCTACAAATATAATGGTTTTTCATTATAAAAATTTAAAGTTTTAACACTATTTTACACATAATCTATTGATTTATCCAAACAAAATAATACTATTGTTTATTGTGACTGGTTTAACAAATTCGTTAATTTTCAGCAAATAGGAGCAAAGATAATAAACACTTGTTATAAAAACTGTTTAAATGACTTTATAAATCAAAATCAGTATTTTAGTATAGTCCTGTGATAAACCGAGAAGTATAATTTTATAAAAATCTTTGACCAAGATACTTTAGCTGAGTACCCGTTTTACAAACATCGATTATTACAATACTGTCTCACATAACACGCATAGATAGGTGCATAACATATATACAATTCGCAATAACAAATCAATATATTCGTACACATTATAATCATAAAACTAAGCTGCTAATAAACGATGGCCTACGAAACAATCACGGGGAAATTACCAAGACCAAACAAAATTGATAGTAATATTGTACTTACTTTAGGTCCGCTGGTCTCAAAACAATGCTGGAGCTTCAATTATTTTCAAACGAATACTTCTATAACATAACTATTATTTTAGTTACGTTATAAGCTATACCACTCCGCGACTAACGAGGATCTCGACAACGATACTGAAAGAAAGATATCAACGCCAGGGTTTTTAAGTAGATAATCTTAATTGATAAGGACTCCTTTGTAGCGATTAATAGAATTCAATTATTATATTGCACGTCAATGATATACCGTATCTTTGTAGAAGCATATCTGGTGTCTCTCTCATGCATGCCGGTAAGTAGGCGTTAATATGTTTATTGTGAACAGCAGTAATCACGCTTCCCGGTCATTCCTTGTACTACATTTTGATTAAAAATGGATTTTCTATCTATATATAAACAACGTTATTAATTACATACAAATTAATTACATAATTAATATTTAGTTCCGTATTAATATTATATTATACACCGTGTAATAGTTAAAAGAACATAATGCTATTTATTTAAATTATATTTTTTAGTTGTTAGACCTCGATATGTTAATTTTAACAAATCATTGCATAATACAAATGAATTATGTTGTGAAGGCGAATTAAGTTTGCCTAATTACTTCCAAATACCTCATTTTAAGCATATCTCGCGTGTTCGTATGGATATTTTTTATAACGAATTTGAGCGCCCGAGAAGACCATGATTATTTGATGCAACGGCATATTATCCTTCTAAGAGATATCCACGCCTCATACATCTCCCGGTTACCCGAATAGACAGGCAGAGGTGTATACTATAGTCTGCAAATCCATTTTTTGCTCAGATATTAAAAATTTTGTTACAATATAACTGGAAAGGAACTCGTCGACATTCTTCAAACACGCAATTTCACATATCTTTTGAAAATTTATTTCAATATTCATACTAAAAATATTTAGACTTGGACATGAGATTATTATTTTATTGGTTGTCTAATTCAGGAACTTTTGTATATTCTAATATAAGGTAGGTAGGTATCATTTTTGGCGTATACAAATAAAGGATGTTCAGTAAGTTATGTTAAAAGTTAAATTAAAATTTCTGCGTATATAAATAAGTTATTTTGACTTAGTCCTTGATACGGACGATTTTTACTCACACGAAACGTGCAAATCGCCACCTTTAAAATAATTTTTTAGCTTCGATTTACATGATAACTTTTTTTTCGTGCATATGTGTGTGCTCGACTGTACTTTTAATTTTTCCTTCCTTAAATTAGAATGTATGCGAATGGCCCACTTACCTATGTTTGAAGGTGGCGATTCGCATAATTAGTGTGAATCGACAACTAACCCTTTATTTTAACTTTTTCATGTTATGTACAAATCCCTACTCCATATAGACAGCCGTCGCCATTATTACATTTATTCAACCTTGATCCGTGTTTTCCTCAGATATAATAATTCTAATTCTAAGGTATTAAGAACTATCCTTAGTGATATTAACATAAGCGGTTCTTCAATTTTACTCATCGAATATTATTTTATCAATGCATGATTCAATATATAAAAATATGATGTAGGTAATAAGATAGAAGAATCTTTCCAACCTTACCTGCTTTTTTGAAATCGGCTAAAAAAATATATTATCGATACTAACGATTGTGTATGACGAAAAAAGGCATTTTTAAATTAAAACAGCCTAGAGTCAAGAGTCTCCGTAACCGGCGAGTGTGTATGAGACGAACTATGAGAGTGGAGGAAGCCAGAGAGGTATGTAAGGAAAGAACCTGTTGGAACTCTGTACTCTCTGCCTACCCCGCGAGGGAGCTGGCATGATAGATGATGATGATATAGATAGAAAACAGCCTATGGCGACTAATTCATTCCCCAAGTTTATTGCCAGCCAGCTGCAAACAACCCAATTGAAATTTATTAACGCTATCGCTTGTTCGGTCTGCTCACTTATACTTGAGCCTGATGACAGAGCATTAATGCCTTCTAAGCACGAACAAATTACATATATATATATATGGCGGCATCTATACAAGGTGTAACATAATAAACGCAAGACCTCAGACACCCCGATTAGAGAATTGCTTCATAAAGTCAAACCAAAACAAATTTTCAAATTTAAAGGTTTTTACCCTTTTTTAAAGCACTTTTATAACCCAAATAACAATAAAACTTGTACGTCTATGTGTGCGTTTTGAGAAATACGTTTTAGGAATGCGTTTGGAATCTACTTCTTGCTATGAATCAAGAATAAATTTAATTTTTCATAGCGCACTGAAGGAGTAAAAGCATTTTTTGCAAATTTAAAAAAAATGTAAAATACATTAAAAAATATTGGAATCGATTCAGTTACCGATTTAGAACCAACTACTTTCAGGTCTTGCGTTTATTATGTTACAGCTTGTATAGCATGCTATAAATATACCTAGTAATTGATCTATCTATCTATATCATCACGCCAGATCCCTTGCAGGGTGGGCAGAGAGTACAAAGTTCCAACAGATTCTTTCCTTACAGACCTCTTCCTAGTAATTAAAGACACCGATTATCTTAATTCATTTCATTGATTTGCTCTATTTGTAGGTATGATGAGAGACTCATGAGTTAAGCATTTACTCGTTGTACTTACCCATAAAATTTTAAGATGGATTTAAGGAAAAAAACATCACGTGTTTATTGTAATAAATATTTTAATTAGAATCAGTGAAGAAAAAAGACAATACATATTAATTTCACACACATAGACACGCCACTAAAATATATTACCTTCTATACAATTCAACTTCTAAAAGCAAATTCAAGTCAATTATTATTAGAAAAGGCAACACATGGCTAAAATTTAGTCTATCTATCTATATAGTTAGATCTATCATCACGCCAGGTCCCTTGCGTGGTTGCAGAGCATAGAGTACCCAAAATATTATTTTCTTTCAGACCTCTCTGGCTTCCTGCACACTAATAATAAATATTAGTATTATTATATGGTACTTAAAACTTAGTATTTATTGTGTCCGTCGAAACCATAACGAATTCCGTCTTTGGACTGTAAACGCTTTGCTTTTGATATGGGGTAATCCGATTTTTTCACCCACGAGTTCTTTGGACGGTAGTCTTGCACACTTATTTTATTGCGTTCGAAGAGCTCCTTAGGCGTAGTCATGAAATAGTCGTAAGTCACCGTAAATGTGAAGAACAGCACCAAGTTGAAGCCGGCTATCAACGTGAACCCTAGCATTAGGCTGAGAAGCCCGCCGAACGCCGCTGAAATATATATTAGATAAATTACTAACTCCATTTCTATTCTATGTTGAAGATCGTATGGTCAGGGTGACGATTGCCACTATTCAGGGAGGAATAATACATATTATTATCCTAATATTAGTCCGGAGTCTGTGCCTGGTATATGGCATTAGACTCGCCCCCTATTATATATATTACATGGGACCTAATATTGCCGGCAAAAAGTGGGCGTACATAGTACACCTCTGCTACCCGCACTTAGGGAATATAAGCGTGATGGTGTTATTATCATGTTACTTACCCAGACCGCAAACAACGTTGTACAAATAAATTGACGATTGATTCAATTAGAAATTCCTTATTCAAAAGTTTCCAAACGGTCGTTCCATTCGATTTCTCTCAAACTTTGAATCGATAAATGATCAATACAACAACAGATACTGTCTGAATTTCCTCATCGATTTAAAAATAAATCCAAATTTAATGCTCTCATGAAGCTTGTCGTAAAATAAATGTATCATCGCCTGGTGGATACTCACCTAAAATATTTTGCCAATTCAAATAAACATCACGTCTATACCTGGTAGATACCAGGTCGTTGAAGAACACATTCAATAAAGAGTGATTGTTTAACCTGACGCCATCGCTAAAACAAAAAGTTATAAGGTTATTGGAAAATATTAATGTGAACATAGAGTCAGCACCTGAAATCAATTCTAAGAAAATAAACTATAAGATTATAACTATGCTGATAAATTGCTAAAAAGATAATAAGAGATCATAAGATAAAATTGGTCTCTGCATCCTATGTACTCATTTTCTTAAGAGGCGCTCGTAGCGCTGTTCGACCGCGGTGTTCTTACCGATCACCAAGGTAAAGCAGCGTTCGACTCGGTCGGCCTGAGATGGGTGACTGTTTGTGGCATTTTTCATATTCGAGCGTCTCCGTGCTTCGGAAGGCACGTTAAGCCGTTGGTCCTGGTTACCACTTAATGTGGTATTCGTTAAGCCGAGTTGGAGGCCTTAAAGGCGGCTTGATAAGTTCCAACAGCAGGTGGCCACAAATATGCCTCTACCAATCCGCACTGGGTCCGCGTGGTGGAGTATGACCTAATCTCTCTCACCTTGATTTGTGAGAGAAGGCCTTTGCCCAGCAGTGGGCATCTTATTAGATAAAATTAAAACCTAACAAATCCTTGGTCATCTATACCTAGACACTAAGTTATCTGTGCTTGACGAAATGGTTAAGATATCTATTTTAAAAACAAGGATCGCATGTAAACAGTATTTGTTTGGTCTCGGGCACTCAATTCTACGATAAGGAAAATTCCCCATTTTGTTATATTTCATAGTAAATACAAATTATTCTAATCTATACAGCTACACAAATAAATAAAATTGAAGTGTCCATTTGTAATATCCAAATAACAGCTTTTTACTTAATGCATATGATAATATATGATAATATAATAAGTATATACGGTACTTAAAACAATTTTTTTTAATTTTGGCTGTCCTTCTGTTCCGGCTAATCTCCGAAACAGCTGGTCCGATTTTATTGGGACTTTCACTGGCAGATAGCTGATGGTATAAAGAGTAACTTGGCTACTTTTATTTGGCGAAGTCGCTCGTCGATAATTTTGGAGTCGCGACATATAACATAAAAAGACGCATGAGTAAATGATGTCATTAATTTTTAACATGGATTATTGATAAGCTGCTATCATGACACATGAAATTAACTAAATTTATGAGTCGAAGTTCATCAACTGAAAACTTGGGAACATAAATCTTAAAAATATACCGCGATAAATATCTTAAAATTCATGAAATGAGCGGGGCACTTCGCTCGCAATATTAATGTCCGTTGGGAAAGAAAGGTTTTCGAGTGGTGACCACGTACCGGAAGACGTGGGGTGGGCAGACGCCCTACAAGATGGACCGATGATCTGGTGAATGTCGCGGATACAAGTAGAAAGCGTACTGTACAAGGCTATCGTCGTAGAGATGTTTGGAGAAGGCCTTTGTCCAGATTAGCGTTGAAAATTCTGGTAGAAACCAATTGTTTCTTTCGCAAAAAAAAGGGAAATTTCGTTTTTTTCGTAATTTTTTTGGAAAATTGAAACCACGTGACTTGTCGAAAATAACAAGATTTTTATGAAAAGAACGGGCTTTATTAAAAAACGGTTAAGAACGATGTTTTAAACATTTACTATGTCGATTATATGTGGGTGTAAGTACACCTCTACAATTGCCGCTTGGGGAAACATATTTAAGGACCTAATGCCGTCGGCGAAATGTAGGCGTACAAAGTACACCTATCGTGTTCGAAATCGTGGGTGTACATAGTCCACTTCTGCCACCGCCGCGTGAGGAAATATATTTTTAGGCCAAACAAACATCGTCTGCGAAATGTGGACGTACAATGTACCACCTATCGTCGGAGAAATAGGAGTTTACAAAGTACTTCCACAATTCTCAACAGTTCGCATCGGTCTCACAGTGGCAAATTTTAGCCACTCATGCTCTGGGCTCTAAATTTAAACGAAAGAAACTATTGTTTTTTTTCAGAACCTTTCGTTTTTTTTCAGTTTTATTAGAAAAAAAATATGTTTAATTCTGAAGCCGACATTTGTTTTTTTATTTCGAATGAAACAAAAAAAGCGATAGATTTTGAAAAAAACGGGAATGTGTCAAGTTTTTTTAACACTAGACTACAGATGTAGACGTCTTTCATCTTATGATGCTGATGAACTGTATTTCAGCGTTGATTTATGTTTATTTACATGAAATCATCAGCTTTAAAAATAGACATTACCCTATAGACTGTGTCTAATCTAAAGGGCAAGTCGAGAGTCTCCGTAACCGGCGAGTGTGTATGAGACGAACTATGAGAGTGGAGGAAGCCAGAGAGGTATGTAAGGAAAGAACCTGTTGGAACTCTGTACTCTCTGCCTACCCTGCGAGGGAGCTGGCGTGATGATATAGATAGATAGATTACCCTATATCAGCTTTGTGGAATTTTCACACTTACATCATAGTGGATTTTCTAACGAAAAATTCCCAGTACGAGTTCGGAGTCTAGAATTGTGCCCGGGATAACATCGTTCGCAAAAAGTGGGTGTACTCAGTACACCTCTGCCACCCCCGCTTGGGGAATACAGCCGTGACGGTATAGGTGTTAATATCATAGTTTTAAATAAGTTTTTTCCATGAATCAAACATAAATTAATATTTCCTGGAACGTGTCTATGCGCAGATTGCAAGTCCTATATTAACCTAATTGGGTTTCAGTGAAATACATAATCCAGGGAGACTGAGACCGTAATAATCCATTTGAAACTTTTACCAGTACCTCGCGGCATCCAAGAAAAGTTAACACGGCAAAAAATATACGACGAATAACCATATTACTCAAATATATTCTTAATTATCTTTCAAATATTTATATTCTCAAGAGATGTAAATTAATGCGTACCCAAGCGTTACATAATTTGAAGCCTATAAAGCCTAGACCTACTTGTAAATTGCCTAAACAAAATTTAAACATTAATCCAGTTAATTTTTTAGCAAAGTTCCCACCTTAAATTCGGTCCGAAGGTTACCGCATATGCAGTTGTATAAACTTGTTGATTTAAAACTTCAGATTCGGATCACTCAATCATTTAAGCCTTTACACAGTCAGCAAAATAAGTAGCTTAACATTCTCAGTTTTTTCAAATCAATAATATGACTAGATTTTACAAACGCTGGTAAACCTTATAAAAAGCAAATTATTGGCAACGTACTCATATATATTTCGATCAACAAAAATAAGGACTTTGGCGTAAAACAAAAGTTTGCAAGCGATTTCAAAAACTGAAAATGTTAAGCGTCTTATGTTGCTGACCGTACTTCTTCACTCACACTCATTAGCAATGTAAATGCCCATGCCACTTACATACTCCCATTGTGGATGCCTAGGTACACTTATTATCAGTCAAAAGATGCCCACGGCAGAACTAAGGCCTTCCCGATAATTGCCATAAAGTCAAGTACAATAAAATACATATAATAAATCGTTGACGAGAGTGTAGGAAGCTGGGCAGGTCTGTAAGGAAAGAACCTATTTGAACTCTATATACTGAGCTAACCTCGCAAGGGACACAAATCCTACTAATATTATAAATGTTAAAGTTTGTATGTTTAATGATTGGATTTAGATAAAATTTAAACACAGATAATTTAATGCCTGTATTAACACACAATACTTTTCATCCCGGAAAAATGTTAGGGTTTAGTCTAAAATCAACGCAAACGAAATCGTGGACAGAAGCCAGTAAATAAATAAATCTGTATATACTGTATATCTGAAACTGAATATCTATCTATGCTGTCTTACTACTGGGCAAAGCCGTTCTCTCACAAATAGAGGTGAGAGGCCTATTTACCCAGTGCGGATTGGTGGAGGCAGATTTATGGCCAACTGCTGATACAACTTGTTAAACGGCCCATAAAGCTTTCAAGTTGTCTTATCAACTTCCTCATGAAGTTATAAACGGGACCAACTTCTTAACGAATCTTCTACTTTATCACCCATCAAGAATTACACTCCATCTTCGTTACCATTTCACTATTTAATTCTGTGTCCTTTTCATAAATATTCACCTTAAAACAATAAAGTAAAGATTGAAAATGATTTTTTTACGGAAGAGAAGTAGGTATATTTATACAACTTTTCTACGCTTTCAATGAAATCGTAATATGATTATTTTACTGCACTTACAAGAACGGAACATTATTCACATATTTCGTATCAGCCAGTTTCCCTAGGGCCACTTCTAGAGGATAATCGTAGTGTTCGCATTCCGGTAAACATTTGCTTCTACTGTTACTATTATTTTTAAATTCACCCAATCCTGAAAAAAATCATCTAAGAGTTATTTTTAGCAAATAAAAAGATACGTCTTCTTCCGATGCTTTGAATTTTAACAGTGACTCCCTCGTTAGTCGAGTATGCGTATAACGATCACGAAGTCCTGGGTTCAAATCCTGGGTCCTACAAAATATCATTTTTCAGAGGAGAAAAATTACATTTATCTGAAATGAAATGAAAAATGTTTATTCAGCACAACATATATAAAAGGCTAAAAAAAAGAAAAAACAAACAGATCAGATATCTGTTACCCGTATAATTTATCTTTAAATATTTTCACTTTCATTTTCACGCAAAAACAACTGAACGGATTTTAATGAAATTTAACAAACGGATAGTATATTACCTGAATTAATATAAAGGACTTTTATTTCAGGAAAATGTTAGATTCCTGTCTAAAGTCAGCGCGGACAAAATCGCGGGCAGAAACTATTATATATTTTATACCATCGTCTTTTATAACTGACTAGAGTTTGCATGTCAGTGGCTGTCGGTACAATTAAAATTGCTTTACCCACATAAAACAAGCGTACTTGTATAAATTTACTAAATAATTCACCCCGTTTGTACACCTACATTCAGTTTTTGGGAGACTTTCATCCAAATATATCATATTCTTGTGTAGCGGACAATACACGACCTTGTTTGGCGATCATTTTGTAAGGTGAGATGTTATTACTCACCCACATACCTCACATGTATGCCATACCATTCATTTAATTGCACTAAATTGCTCGCAGGAGTGTGCCATTTATACCATACCTACTTTGGTAAAACATCCCAAAATCACTTTCATACAAACCTGTGAAACCTTCCCCAGAACTACAAAACCACAGTAAACCTTCCAGGCTACTATCAGATGCTATTCTACAAATTTTCGGAGGGAGAAAACTTGATCCTTATCCAGACCTGAAATCTTGCACATTCTCCGTTTAATAATTTTGCCGTACACACCGGATGACACCGGGCACTTTCTACGCGTCACCAATCCTTGGGTACTATACTGGTCTTCTAAGGGGTTAGCAAAAACTAAACAGGAGACCGAACGCAAGTTCTCCTTCTCCTTCATAAATCGAAGTGAGAGAGATCATACTCCACCACGCGGGCTCAGTGCGGTTTGGTAGAGGTAGGTTTGTGGTCACCTGCTGTTGGAACTTATTAAGCTGCCCAGAAGACTTCGAACTTGGCTACCACATTAAGTGGTAACCAGGACCAACGGCTTAACTCCGAAGCACGGAGACGCTCGAATATAGAAATGCCACAAACGGCATCTCAAACCGACCGAGCCGAACACTGCCTTTTAAAATAGTTGTATTATTACAGTTATTTAAACTATTATTTGTGTTAAAACTCTTTTAAGACCTAAAACCAGTGCGAAGAGCACATTATTATTCTTATTAATATTATATGTCCGTAGCCTATATTTTCAGGTGTATCTTTTATACAATATTTTCAGGTTGCCCGCCAGATAGAGAGTCTTACATTCCCACCAGGTCAAAATATTATCAACTATTTTGTTTATATAAATTAAATATGTAGGTACTTACTTAAAGTTCGATCAATACAGTATAAATCCTTAAAATCGCATTTCTGATGAATATCTGTAAATCATGAGAAATTTCTAGTGATTAAGAAATGTTTGCACTTATACAAGATGTAACATAATCAAGGCAAGACCTGATAGTAGTTTTAAATCGGTGACTGAATCAATTTCAACAATTTTTAATGTATCTTTCGTTTTTTTATCTATATCATCACGCCAGCCCCGCCTTGCGGTAAGCAGAGAGTACAGAGTTGCAACAGGTTTTTTCCTTACATATCTCTCTGGCTTCGTCCACTCTTATAGTTCGTTTTATTATTTGCAAAAAATGCTGTGACTCCTTCAGTGCGCTATAACAAACTAAATTGATTCTTGATTCAAAGCAATACGGAGATTTCAAAAGCATTTCTAAAACATATTTCTCAATACGCACACATTTACATAAAATTTCATCGTTTATTGGAGTATAAAAGTGCTTAAAAAATGAATAAAGAACTTAAAATTTGAAAATTGATTATCGTATTGAATTTATGAAGCAATTGTCTAATCGGGGTGTCTAGGATCTTGCGTTATTAACGATACACCTTGTATCCGAGGTGATAGGTAATGCAGACGGTTAAGTATGATGTTGATTGATTGGTGTCTTAAATAAATTGATAGTGCCGTAGGATTTTTTAGAACAACTAGCCGTGCCCCTCGGTTTCACCCGCCTTTTACCACGAAGCTAATACGGTCGCAACGCATCGCCCGCCCGCGCTATTACTTCGTTTTCGATTAGCGTTCTTTGTGACTTTCTTTTTGATCGGCGCCTAACTATCGTAGCGTAATGTTAAATAGCATATAACTTTCCTCAAGATTTTTCAATACCTACCCCAGTAGTTACAACCAAAAATCAAACAAATTCTTTAGCTTTAATATATTAGTATTGATAATAACAAATCACCTATGTTATTATCGTGGTTGGCAATAAAGAACCTTTCATTACAATAAATGATTATGTTATGCACCTTTATAAAAAACACATCATAATTGTCAATGAAAATTGGTATCTTCCGCTTAAAAATGCTCCATTTTATTACTTTCAATATGTAAGTAAATATATATGTAGACTAAATTTAGAATATTCTCACAACTAAATTACAAATAGCTTTGTCGATGTTAAACAGTTATTAGTCCTCTACTCGTCTTGAACATCCAAGGGAAGGCAAGCTGGTATAATTAACTGCATTACATCGGGAACTACAAGCCCCTGACATGTAACCCACTTATTAATAAAGTAAACTGAGGTCTAATAATTGAATTACCTCTCGTCGGAAAGGAGATCGGAGCACAATCACAATTCTTGAGCAATAACTGGACTTTTTCATACGCCATGCAATTGTGAAAGGAATACTGACGCAGCCCACCTATCTGCCACTGTAATATTATAATTTAATTATTACTACTCATGCCATCAATCTATGTGTGTGTGTGTGTGTGAGTGATGTACGCTGTTGGCCGCGAGGCCTTTACAGCTTCACCGGACTTAAGGGCGAGCGTGCAACCACTACGCTCGAGCCAGAAGGGCAAGGGACGACATACTCGAGGGCGCCTTCGGTTGGGACAGTCACTGTGGGGGGTCGGGGTGCACTACTAAGTGCACCGGTCAACCGCCAGCTATGGGAGGGGATCTACGACTACGTCGTCGTCGCCCGTATTCTGAGCGGAATGAATGGATGACAAAGCATCGGGGGGATCGGCCATGATTAACCAATATTTAATCAATCCCTCATGCTTGTAATCCTCATAGAAGCAGACAAAACGGATTTGAATGAAATTTGGAAGACAGATAATTTATTACCTTTATAATAAATGTTAAGTTCCTCTATAAAGTCAACGCGGACGAAGTCGCGGCCAGAAGCTAGTTTAAAATAAAATAAGGAAGAAGAGATTGAGAAGGAGTCTTTTGCCCATTATTGAGAAAGAATAGGTTAACAAAAAAAAAGTAAAAAGAGAAAAATGAGCAGAGTAGCTAAGCAGCGCGTGGCGTAATGAATTGTAGTTTCGAATTTTAAAATTACACAGTCAGTATGTTCAAAGCATCCCATGATTGGCAAACGAGACATATTTATTTAGGAGGCCGGTCGCATGACCTGGAGACACAGTCTTATATATACATCCCACCTAATCATATGAAGATAGGTGCAGACCGAAAGCACCGCGACCGAACAGTAACTATATGAAGAAGTATAGGCACCTTACTCAGACACTGGTGTTGACTAGTCGCTATTGAGTTATTAAGGTAAATGAACGCACGTCGCTATTTCTATTTTTTGTTCATATTCATTCGAGTATACCGTCAAGCCTACACGCCCCGTAGGGATGGCAGGTGTATACCCACATTTCTCCAGCACTTTTGCTGTTACTGATTCGCACCCTTGATTTCGCTCTTTATTTTCTCCCCACCGATTTGTACAGGGTCCGTATGATCTAATTAATCTCTCTGGCCTAAATTTGTGAAAGAAGAACGAAAGCCTTTAAATAAAAAGAACCTTTGCCCAGCAATTGGATAGTATAGACTGATTTATTTTAAATGTATTTGCGTTATTGGTCTATTCGATTGCCTTTAGTAAAATACGTCATGTGAAACATTTTGTTGGTACGAAAAAGTCAAGTACCAATCGGAATGCAATGAGGGTGCTGTATACACCACACGGTACTGCTGTGGTCTGTCAACGTTAAAAATGGTATGACGTAAATGTTTCCACTTAAGCATGCCTTCAATTTGCTTAAGATTTAATTATTTGTTGCGGTAGTCCCTTTCTGTACAAGATTTTCATCTAAGGTAGTAAGTCAATTTATGAGAAACTCAAAGTCTAATAATAGGCATTATATTTTTGATGGCAACAATTTCAATAGCACCAGGGTAAGTAGGTATTGATTCATACACAATTACTCCAACGTCTGTTGAAGTGTAAAGCTACCTGGGCCAGCACATCAGCTTGGCCATACAACTATATATATGGTTTTATTTATTCTCTTTTTTATCATTATTGTTAATAATAATTGTACTACTGCATTATCAGCGTAACGTTATAACAACGTTATAGTTGACAAAATAGCTATTATTGATAAATATTTATATGTAACATATGAGTCAATAGACCTTAATAGTAAGTGGCTATTAGAAACCTAGAAGATAAACCTAATTGTCACTTTTTCTTAAACTTTATCCTCCACGACTAACCTAAGAAAATAAATCTACGTAACCAGCGCTCTTTAAAAATCTAAACACATATTTCTAATTACAGGTCATTAAAGAATACGACAGGAAAATCTCCCCATCATACTGTTTTAATCGACTTCAAAAACGAGGAGGTTCTATGTTCATCTGTATGTATGCTTTTTTATGTATGTTCACCGATATTACCGTCAATTATAGACCGATTTTCATGATTCTTTTTGCATTGGATTCAATATAGCTCCAAGATGGTGTTAATTTTATTTCATCGGTATTGGACCTTGGACTTTGAAGATACACCAGGGACCTCCTTAAAGACAAACAATACGAAGGCGTAGATTTGGATATTATGGATATTATGTCAACCTATAGGTACCCTACTATATAACTAAGTAAAATATTATCCGACTTCAAAAAAGTACGAGGTTCATAATTCGACTGTGTTTCTTTATAACTTCTTTGGTGATAAACTGATTTTGATGATTCTTTTTGCATTGGGTAATTTTATCTGTATTGGACCTTGGACTTTAAAGATACACCACGGGACTCCTTGACCGCAAACAGCACGCATGTGTAAAATCAGTTACTGTGAGCATTATATCAATCCTGTAAGTACCTTACTGTACAACTAAGTAGAATAATATAATATAGGTAAATAAGTATACATAATTAATTCACTAATCACTTAAAATTGTAAATTGAAAAACTTATTAAAAAATGGGAAACCGACTTCTAAAAGCATAACATAAATATTTGAAGTCGGTTACTTGGCACAGACTTCAAATATTTATTTTTGTGTTTCCCTTTTATTAAGTTTTTTATCCTGATAAATGGATATAAACGTAGGATTCATGAGAGATATTTTTATTTTTTCCTTTTGAGCTACAGAACCTTATAATGTGAAATTTTGTAATTAATCATTCTACGGCGTCATTGGAACAAAAAATATCGAAGATTATACGCGAGATAAATGTAAATAGCCAAGGCTTTGATATGGCACTCGTGCGTCATTGGCGATGTGCGTTACTAAATTAAAACTAAATTGATCGCCCCGATTGTGTCATGATTGATCAATAATACTATCTTAATGTTAATATTAGATATAACTATCTACGGTATTTATTTTGATAATTTTATTAAGAATACAAAGAAGACGCGAAGTGGGCACGCTTCTCCGAGACGAACCTGAAACCTGGCGAAGACCCCGGGAAAAAACTGAATGCAGACAATGTGCTATCAATCTTTGAAGGAAGCCTTAATGGTGAATTGGACTAAAATTATATTATACGAAATGATATTAAATACCATTAATAGAAGCGGACATGAGATGAGCTTCATTTTTTTAATCCCGAAGGACACGTGCCATATTTTAACGAAGTATTATACTTTAATCGAAATAAAGGACGCGGACTAATGGCCAAGCGTTCGATCTTCCCACGGGACAAATCTGGTGTGTGGAACCTAAAATGTTTGCTTTGGTCTGATTATTTGTGTATCTGAATTTCAAGTTTAATACAGGAATGAGAGTGAGGCTACTTTAAAAATAGGAATAAGTAATTTTTACCTCATGGCTATAAAAACACTGCCTCTCTTGAGGCAGAAAGTTCTCAATACCCTCCGTGGCATAAGTCCGTTCGGCGGAAACCGCTATCAAAACTTCGGTGAGGGGGTTGACCATTCGCACTGGAGAGTCTAGATCTGGAATGTTGTACGCGCTGTCTATCATGACCTAAATAAGGAAAAAAAATATTAATTATGAATTGTCTACTTTATTTATCTGTTACAACAATCCCAACAACTAAACCTAAAATGTTTCCGCTATCATCGCAAGGTAGCCAGACTTCGGGGTAGCCTTACACGGAAAACGAGGGCAGTATATTTACGCCGCTTTGAGCTTCGAGCGCTAGCTGTAATCACCTCTACAGTCTTACAGGTGGCTGGCATGTAGCATCCCGCAAGTAGGTCTATATGCCAACACAAATTATATTCTACTATAAATGTACAGTTATGAACATTACCTCTTTGTATTTACCACTAAGTACGGAATAGTGTACTCCGTCGAAAATACCTGCTTCAAATAAAACATAAGTAAGACAACTTAAACTTTGTCTATCCATATAACAGATTCTTTCCCTACAGACCTTCCTCGCCTTCTAAACTCTTACAGTTTGTCGCATAAGAGAGGCTCATCGCCGGTAACCTACCTCCCTCCTAATTTGAAATGAAATGAGGCAAAATCTACTAGGTAAATTAGCGAACGCCCAAATAAGATATTTGTTCCGTTTATTCTACGTGAACGATACGTTTTGATGTGATGCGTTTCGATTTACGTAAAATAAACGTTTATTTGTGTCTATTTATGTCTGTAATGGTTAAATAGGATGTAGTTTTTATATTTTCGCCAAAAAATTAGGTCATAAGCCTTTATATTATATTAAAAACTTTTGCCAAGATTTCGACCTATCTAGACAAGAAATCCAGGCAAGTTTTTTTGGTAGCTTACGAGGTATTTTTAACTGTTTATTTGTTTATATGACCTAAAATTAAATATGCATGCTTAAATATGCATTTATTAGTTATTTATGATTAGAAAATGCAATAAATCATTTGTCAAAGTTTTATAAAAAAGATCTTAACTATTTGTTTACGTAAAAACGGGGGTGAAATTTCGGACTTTCCGGGTTCGGACTGTTTGGAGTAAGAATGTTAATAGTATTAGTTTACAAACTTTATAAAGTTGTGCTTATATTTAAACACGTTATCATCATAAAGTCGTTAAATTCTTCATTTCAAGTGAAAATTCGCTATAGCTTTTTAATAAAAAATTTTTTGCAAACGTAGGCATAAAATACCCTTCGAGTCGAGAAAACCATAAGTATAGAAACGGGTTATGCCCGTTATTGCCATTGAATAAAGTATAATTTCGTTTGGCAATTAGAACTATCACTACCCTTCCTATGTAAAAAATACTATCATTATATTATTTATTTATTTATTTATGTATTCTTTATGCACATATGTACGTACAAAGGCGAACTTAATGCCTGAGGCATTTTCTCCCAGTCTACCTTAGGGTGGTGTGGAAACATGTATGGTAGGTGCGAAAATACGTGGCTAAAAATTGTAAGAAAAAAAATATAAAATAAAATAATAATAATACTATATATAAAACTAATAATAATGTTATACATAATAACATATAAACATATATATATATATATATATATATATATATATATATATATATATATATATATATACATATACATAATGACGTGAAACTATCATTGAGAGGACTCTGCCAACATTTCGAGTAGGCACTCGTGTAGCTTTTTTTTTAAAAGAGAGACGGTTCGTTACCATCCTGAGTTCCTGAGGCAATGCATTCCAACGAAGGATAGATTGGACGAAGAAGGAGGAGTGAATAAAATCATCATCAATCTCATCGTTCTGAGAAGGGCACTGAAGACGACGATTACTTGAGAAGCGAAGATTGTTCTCGTGATTGGAGCACAAATATTGAAATTGGGAAGTAAGATAAGTAGGCGAGGCTGAAGAATGGAGAATAGAAAATAGTGTTGTCAGTGCCCTCTGAGTTCTACGCTGACGAATAGGCGACCACTTTAATTGAGAACGATGCACCGACACATGGTCATATTTACGAAGGTTGAAGACGAATCGAATGCAGTTATTGAGAAGACGGTCTAGTTTGTTGAGGTGATCTGCATTCAGGTCGAAGTAGCACACATCACTATAGTCGATAATAGGGAAAATTAGGGACTGTACAAGCATTGCTTTAGTATTGGAAGGGAGCAAATTTTTTAATCGATATAAGTATCGCAATACACCGGTTACCTTTTGACCAACGGCCGTAACTTGAATCTGCCAGCTTAGCGTCGTGTCAATATGCAGACCAAGGTCTTTGACACTAGAACTTAGAGGAATAACTGTCCCGTTGAATTCAAGTGGAGGTAAAGTTCCAATATTCACCCTGCATATCAATCTAGAGCTCCCCACAAGAATCGCTTGACACTTGGTAGGATTCACCGTGAGACCGAACCTTTTGGACCAATTCTCAATTGCCCCAAGATCCTGATTAACTTTGCTGATAATATCAGGGATTCGATCAGCACTGTCTTGCGAGTATAATTGCAAGTCATCAGCGTACAGATGATACGTACACTGAAGTTCTTGAGTTATCATATCAATGAAAATTGAAAATAAAAGAGGAGAAAGTATACCGCCTTGGGGAACACCAGTATCGAGGCAGCGCCAAGCAGACGACGTTTCATCACACAAAACTGACTGCTGGCGTTCCCGAAGATAAAAAGAAAACCAGTCCAGCGACTCTTGAGAGCACAAACGGTAGGAGAGAATAGACAGGTGGATATCATGACTAACGGTATTAAAGGCGTTGGAAAAATCAATTAACACAAGGACTGTAACTTTGGTATCTTCCATGCCTGATCGAATATCGCCAGTCACTTTAAGGAGGGCAGAAACGGTACTATGGGCAGGCCTGAACCCAGATTGGAAAGGATTAATTAAATTGTTGGTATAAATGAATTGAGAGAGTTGTTTATGAGCGCAGGCCTCAAGCACTTTTGAGAGAAAAGGAAGAATGGAAATTGGACGAAAGTAGCTAGGAAGGGAAGGATTGGGAACCTTTGGCAAGGGGCGGACAAAGGCTTTTCGCCAGAGAGAAGGGAATATGCCGGACTCAAAAGAAACATTGACAAGATGAGTAATTGCCGGAAGGAGACAGTCCAGTATTGCTACAATCATATCTCTACATATTTTGTCACAACCAACAGCCTTGGACTTAATAGACATAATAATTTTCGTAACATCACAAGAGTCGACTGGAGAAAAGTAAAAAGGGTTAATGTTTGGAAGTATCAGACCACCCAAGAAGGTCAGAGTTTGCTGAATAGTTAGATGATCAAAAGGAGGAGTAGTGAAGAAATGGCGATTAAGATCATCTAAGCTTATTGTTTTTGGTATATCTTGACATCGAGCCTTACCAATACCTAAAGTACCAAGGAATTTCCAAATATTGGCAGGCGAAGAAGATGTGATATTACTCAGAATGTGGCGGCGTTTAGCGTCACGTATCATCATGTTACACCGGTTTCTTGCAATTTTGAAGTAGGCCCAGTTTTCTTCCGTACGGTCTTTTTTTAACTTACGGAACGCACGATTTCTACGTCTCATGGCCATACGAATTCCCCTAGTCATCCACAGAGCAGGAGGTCGCTTTAACCTCACCTTCTTCACAGGGGCATGAATATCGTAAAGCTGGATCACAGTTTTATTGAAGATGCAAATTTTGTCATCGATGGTGTTAGCTTCCATTAGGAAATTCCAGTTGAGTTTAGATGCATCTTCAGTTAATTTTTTAATATCCATCCGGGCAAAGTAACGCCTGTACAGAATCTTAGGATGTGGTTTGGGAGATTTGAGGATATAGGAAAGGAAAACAAGGTCATGATAGGAAAAACCGGAGGCGTCGTGCTGACCATGGGAGGAGACGAGAGAGGGATGGGATGTGAGTATGAGATCGAGCCAGGTTTCATCGCCTTTGATGTTATGATGAGTGGCATTAAGAGGCAGAATGTGCAAACTGGCCGAATCTATGAGTTGTCGGAGTTTATGGGAACGGGGGGAATTAAGGGCCAGGAGATTGGTATTTAAATCGCCCATGATGATATGATGCACGTATTCAGACCCCAAGGATTCTAGAACCGATTCAAATTCGGCGAAATAATCAGCAGTGGGAGGGCAATATACCACTCCAATTATGGTTTTGGCTCCTTTGACCCAAACCTCAAGAAAAAGAAACTCAGCAGAATGCGAATCTTTAGAAGATGTGCCTACGATTTTAAACGGGAGGTCACCACGAAGGTATATAGCCACTTCACCGCCACCCCTACCAATTCTGTCATTCCGAATGAGAACAAAACCAGGGAGGGCGTTAGTGGTTGATAGAAGATGAGGTTTGAGCCAACTCTCGGAAATCAGGATGGCGTGAACGTTAATATTTGTAAATGTATTATATAGTTCGTTGTGATGGCTAGGTATACTTTGGACATGATGGCATACATTAAGCAAATGGCCCACCTGTTGGTCAAATTTGTCACGAATAAAGTCTCCAAGATCGTCATCAATGGAACAAAAACTTACATCGCACGACGAAGCGGTAGATTCGTTGACAGAATAAAAGGATTCACTATCTGATATCATATGATAAATATTGGTTTAAATATAACAATAAATAAATATTTATAATATTAGTAATAAATATATAACGAAGTGGCTAACAGTAGCACTACACTACGTAACCACATCACCCGCCAGCTAACATCACACTTACACCATAAAATTACTACTGACTAAGTCCCTATCTGTAACTGCGCATATACCTACACTTCGACAACAAAAAGGATAAAAAAAAAATAATAATTTATAAGAAAATAAGAGAAAATTAAAAAAAAAAAAAAAAAAAAAAAATGTGAAGCAAAAACTTTGTACGCTCTTTTTACGAAAATTGCGCGGACGGAGGAGTATGTTATTTCCCACCCTTAGAGTTTATATAGAGAAGAAGTGCAAAATGCTAATATTGTTTTAAAATTATGCATAAAAAATACATTAAATAAATAAAAAAAACATTACACCCACTAACATGTATTTGACACAAACACGCATATATACATACGCTTTTGTTTACTGTTAAAAAGTCTGTGGTCAAATTGAGAGTTGATTTATATTGTTTGTCCGTAATATTATTTATCTATAGTCTTACTGATTGTCAAACATAACCAGCAAACGGGTTTTTGGCGGGAAGTCGAAGAGTGATGTTGTCAATTTGTTTTAATTCCCAAAACTTGTGTTATTTCGACTAATAATGTGTAATGTTGGTGGAATATTAACCATTATATGTTCTTATATGTGCATGAGTGAAGGTAATTGTAACAAAGTGATAAAACGTGCCTTTTCGACTTCCCTCAAAACGGCCGTTGCAATTGGTATGTAAAGTATCCACCGCTTTACTATCCAGGGTGGGGTATTTCATTAATTTCATTATCATCGTGGTCATCAAATTCATCGGGGAGTCGAATTAATTTAAACAAATACGATCATATATCTCACTGGACATTGGCAAAATACACTTATAATTAGTGTGACGCCATAACATGAAGAAGAACCAGCAAACGATAAAAGAGTAGGTCGAATTTCGACCAATGGGCGACACTAGTAATGATTAAATCTGTCAATATAAAAATATATGTCGTATACCAAATAAGCTCACTATAGTATTTTTCATGTAAGGTGGGTACTGTGATCAAAGAAAATTAAACTTTATTTAATGGGAATAAGAGGCATGACTCGTTTCTATACTTATGGTTTTATGCCTTAACACTATTCAATTAAATATTAATTTCCATTGGCAATTATAACTGTCACTACCCATCCTATGTAAAAAATATTAAAGTGAAATTATTAGCGTATAAAGGTACATAGAGTGCAAACATTACAACTGTATTTATAGTGAGAACAAGTAACTTACCAATACCCATAATAATATCTTAGTTATTAACAGACAAACAATCACCACAAAAGACTTACATTGTTGACTTATTATCTAGATTGACGATATATTGCATTATTTATTAAGTAATCGTCACCAGCTTCGGGTGTCCAATAATTAATTGCTTTTTGGTTCAAATGTTTGGATAGTACGGAACCTAATCCTTGACCTATTTAATCCGAATAAATACAAGAAGACTTTTTAGTTTGTGTATTGTTACTCTTATTTGTATGGGTAATACAAATGAGAGTATGTATGAGTTACCACTTACGGCAAGATAGTATCAGAACGTGCGTAAATACGGATTACAAATCACAAAATTGAACTAAATCGGTATAATAATTATAAAGATGTTATCGTTCTTATCGTAATAACATTATTAACAACAAAGATTTCAAATCTGCTTGCCACAAATATGAATAAACTGCAATGCGTATGTTTTGTAGTATTGAATCGATCACCGTCTGCGAGGCAAACTACCACGATTTAGCCGAACCAAGTGGCAACCGTTGTGTTTCTGTTCTTTTGCCGCAATCGCCAGCGCATTATCCTGACCACGTGATTATTCGTTGTAAAATCTCCACTTCCATATATTGTTCCATAATATATTAACGTTTACGACTGTATAAAGCCCACTTGGCTACAGGCCAAGGATAGCCAGAGATTCCAGTTGTTATAAAAATCCGATAATTTCAGTAACATTAGTTTCTGCTCACTCCACCCACTGCAGAAAGTGTACCTGCTCCTTCTTACGCCACAAAGCCCTATGCTGAGCCAATTTGTCCAGGTGTTACAAATGCACATAGCCATACCATTGACTTATCTTTAGGACAATTTCATAAACACGATTTAACTTACTTTTTTGATAGTAAAACGGTCCAAGCGTAATTCAAATCAGCTAACAGGTCTTAGAGAAATCAATTCAGCGTCTGTGAGGTAAAGCCAAGTTAAGTTTCTCAAAAAAACATTCAGCAGTTCGCGATTTCGTGTTTAAGTCCATAACATTAATTCATTCCGTCATTACCCTGCAAGGGATCTGGCGTGATGATATAGATAGATATTCATTTTAATCACTACCCTTAGGGCCTCTTTTACTACCCTCGAGCAAAGTTCTGGTTAGTTACTTCTCGATTAGCGTTACTTGGCAATTAATACTGCCTAGTTTAATCGTCGAATGGGGCTATACAGAGATGGTGAAATTCGTACATAGACTTAATTGCAACTTTAATTGTCCTCTTCAGACTTTACCCGAGGGTGCTGGAAGAGGTCCTAAGGGTAGTAATCAAAATATCTTTTATCTAAACGCACTTGATCAGAATTTACCACAAAAATTGAGTAGTGTTTTTTTCCCCCTCACAGAGCCTGAGTTCAGTTCGTTACGTAAAAAGCATTTAATTGTAGAGACGAGAAATAGAAAGAATTATTCAGATATTCAATCATATGATTCAGAACGTGAATATCTGAATAGTTCCTTTTATTTCTACACAGGTACAACCCACATTATTTTAATATGATATTTCAATATATCTTTATCCATACAAAATTATTGCATATCACGAATTACTTAATAATCAATATCACACTATATTTCAAGCGATAATCACGTAATGATGCTGTCATATTCAAGGGCAAAGGCAGGATTTAAAATGTTCATCAGTTCTGTTTTATACATTTAGAAATATGTATGAATGACTCGACACACGTATTTATATAAACAAGGATATAAGTTTACTTTGTAAACGTAAGCCATCGATGTACGTAGGAGTATGACATATCTACGGAATTTGTGCAACATCCCAAGTAAATAGGTATACTAGTGTTAGTTAATATAATAGGTATAAAAGTTCATATCTCTACTAGCAGTTTCCTGCGGCTTCGCACGCTTTCATTTTATATTCAGATATCGGATCTGGTCGACACCAGCGCCCAAGATCGGGTCCAAGTATAGCTAAGAACCATCCAGGTGACCCCATAAGTAAAAACCAAAATAATTAAAATCGGTCAAACCGTTTCGAAGAAGATTTACGAACACAAGCACACCAGATTTTTATATAATATTAATATATCTCTAGAGAGAGAGAAGTGAAAAGAGAGCTCTCTCTACATACCCCGCAAAGGATCGGGCATGGTGATATGGATAGAAAAGTTTTATACAGATAATGATAAAAATCAACACAAAAATCATTCCTTGTTCTTATTTTAATTAATGGCCCACACTTTATCAGTGTATTTCGCCAATGTCAAGTAATAATAGAGTATAACAGTAAATTATAAAAATTGGCTTCTTGTCGCCATTACGGCAAAAAACAAAAGCCCAAAAATCATTTGGATCAATAGAAATATTATAACACAATAACAACGATATCGATATGACATATCATCTCTCGTTTTTAAATAAAAATGTTTATGACATCGCTCAATAGACGATAAAAAGAGTTTCGAAAATTATTTATACTAACCTGCCTAATACCTCACCCAAAATAAAATTGTATAGGTCTAACTAGAAAGTTGTTGTTGAAAATTTAGTTACACACGATTTTTTTGCTTCCAAATCTATAACAATTCGCAAATTATATGTGCGTATGCACGTTAGAATATAAAGGAACGGTTTATATTTAATCTAAGGTATGCACTAAGGAAGTTGAACATTTTTTCATATATAATTATAAACTAGCTCGATATATAAAGTGAGTAGGTTTGACTTCCGCATGAGACAATTTTTTGTGTGACCCACAAATATTTATTTCAGTCTGAGTGTTTGTGTATGCGGATTTCATCTTAGTAAACGCATCCATAACACAGAAATAATTCCTAGTGTGTGTGTGTGCTAAATTTAAAAACATATGGTACACAAAACAAACAAACGAAGCAGCGTAGTCTTTATCAATGTAATCTTATAAAATATTTATTACATGTTAAGCTTCATTTTAATCAAATTAATTATTTCCTCATGATAGATACTTTCGTATCTATATTTTCAGTTAATTTTAGGGGTAAATATTATGGCCTCAAGAAAAAATGTGTTTATCATGTAAAGAAAAAAAGTGAGTTTTCTAAATGTTATAATCGTATTAAATTAAATCAAAACTTGTATTAGACCTCAATCATTTTTCGTTGTAGACATCGACCATTATCATTCTTATTATCATTTTTCATTATATGAAAGATATTATAAGGATCTAGTGTGATATTTAGATAAATATTATCTGAAGTCGACGCAAAATGTCTAATCAATTTCAACACATACACGTATATATTTGGTTTGATTTGGTTTAAAAATTACAATCACCTCCCATATCCCTTGTCGAGGCTTAGCAGAGGGTTTAGCATTAAAAGCTTAACTTTGTCTAGAAAGTTGTCCCGTTCATCTTTATTTAGTAAATGTGTTATGTGAAAAGAATGGCATGTTAACTCGCTAGCGTTACGCTGACGACAATTTGTCCGTGCAAAGCCCTCGGTAACCTACTAGGGTTTTTTAATACCTCTATCGGCCGGTTTCAATATTCAACTCAAGGATAGATTTGCCTGCTATGGACAGAATTTTGACATATTTTGTATGGAAAATCTGTCAAAATTATATCAACAGTAAGAAAATCTATCCTTTAGTTAAATATTGAAACCGGCCATATAACGACTATGTATGCCATAAATACCGCCACATTACTTCTTTATTCCGTGGATACCACCCACAGAAATCATAAATAATTATGATTGCTGTGATACCACCACACCACTATTCCAAAGAGTGGTCTTGCCAAAGTACTACCTTTTTTTTATCATCCTCATGAACTTCCGCCAGCCTCGGGGGAAGCTGGCAGGGCATGTCGGGCGCTTACCGACTAAATACCACACGGTGACCGGCACTGGCACGTGTCAGCGGGGCTCCGGGATCTCCAAGTAGAACGCACTGGTGCCCCCCTTGTGCCGCGCTCCGAAGAGCCCGCCTCGGGAGGAGCCAAAGTACTACCTACTAGAACACTTAAAGTACCGTTACTTGTATTATTATTGCTATATCTACCTCCTCTTATGGTTGCCTCTTATGGCCCGTATATAATCCTGCTACTGCAAGCCAGTAGGGCAATTATTTCTTACTCCAGCACCAACACCATTCAGATTAACCGAATTATGCATAATACAAGGTCGGGTTCGTTAGCTACCATTGCTAGCTGATATTAATTATTACGCAGATGTGCATACCAGAGCTCCTTGGGACGCGATCGTGGCGCTGTAGTAGTCGTTAAGGTCTGTATACAGGAGTACTGTAAGGGCTGTCTGGTAGCCACAGGAGGCCACTCGGCGCGGCGCCGGTGGCATTCCGGTTTTGTGATTTCTAAACAAAATATTTAAAAAATATAATAGAGCGATACGATTTTGAGGAAGCATGGCGATAAAACAATTTGTATTCAATCCCGGCAACTATCTATACTTTAAATATGTTACATCGATAAAAAAGCATTGCAAATATTTTCGTTATGATTATAAAAAATACGGGCACTCGTAGCACTTTACGATCACGGTGTTTTTAGCTATCACCATGGTTAAGCAGCGTTTGGCTCGATCGAACTGAGATGGGAGACCGTTTATGGCATTTTCATATTAGAGCCAAGTTGGAATACTTATAGGCGGCTCCATAAGTTCCAACGGAGGTGGCCACAAACCTGCCTCCACAAATGCCATAGGCCATACTCAACCACACTGTCGCGTGGTTGAGTATGGCCTAATCTCCCTCACTTCTATTTGAGAGAGAAAACCTTTACCCAGCAGTGGGACAAGATCAAAATCGGAATCAGAATATTTTTTATTCATGTAAACCATTTCAGTATTTATGAATCATCAGAAAAGTAACAAAGACTCTACCACCACTTCGGACAGTATCGCCTGATAATATTTTATATAAAAAAATAAAGGCGTTAACTAATGCTAAAAAACATTTAAAACCAATAAATAATATAAAAAACTACTATTACCTCATAGATAAACATGATACCTTCAAAGCAAGTAACCACAGAAATATTTTTTGTTTTTACAAACTTGTAGGTAGAACATAAGCAAAGTTAAACAAAAAGAATATCCGGCTCGAGCAGGTTCAAGAAAACACCCATATTTCATTTATAGCACACCTGTATCGTGGAGAACGAAAATAGAAAATAACCAATACCAGACAAGTACGCCATTAAATAAATCATTCCCAACGTAAATTCTTCCACAAACATACACAAGGAGATGCCGAGCTATCTTGTGCGCAGATTACCTTTTTCCCGGTGATCATTAACATAAAGAACGAATATTATATCTTTATTGTCACATATTTTTCTTTAATTTCTGCTTGGAGGGGTCGATAAATGTAGATCCATTATGTTCTCGTTTAAGCTGTGACAAAATCGTTTCAGTCTTATGAGTACCTACCTACCTACACTACAAATTTACTTGATTTTGCGGAATTATCATCTAATTAATTAAAAGTACTGTTCCATCGCAAGTATCCATCGACAAACGCAATTTATCGAGCGACAAAAACTTGTGGTGACGCGTCATAAAAATAGGGCTAATTTATAGCTCCATTAATGATTGCACGAACCATTCTAGCGATCAAAAGTTATACCGTTAATACGAGTGTAATAGCCAGAATAATGAATTCTTGTTGTTTCATCTGAGAGGACCCTGTGGACATCACATATAGTCCATCTATTATCGTTTTGGACATTAATTATACGCTGGAGAAAAATCTTTAGATTCTCGGTTATCTGTGGGAAAAATCAGGATCCAGGATGCCCAAGCGGAACGCACTCGTAGACCTTACTTGTGCCTAACTCAATGGAGCACGAGGAATCAAAATAGCTTTTCGCTTGGCACACCCTCATGGTCTCATAGCAGTCTGTTAC
The DNA here is from genome assembly GCA_905147815.2 of Phalera bucephala. Lineage (NCBI taxonomy): Eukaryota > Metazoa > Arthropoda > Insecta > Lepidoptera > Notodontidae > Phalera > Phalera bucephala. The sequence goes on along the minus strand of LR990609.1, from coordinate 14,547,751 downwards.
CCCACTTACGAACATTAATTTAGTTTTTGTATGCGGTTCGTTTTATTATGGCGATTATACACGATGATTGAGACATTAGCGTGGGCTAATTGCAACGTCACCCGCGCGGGTGACCTGCACCACTATTCTGCGTAAGTAATACGAAGGTTTCTGTCACCGTCTTTGTACACAGTACCAGTTACGCCATTGTTAAGGTGTTTGGGTGTCACTTGCCGTTAGTCATGCTATATACCTACCTAATGTATAATATTGTTTTCTACGCTTTTTGCTACCGACAATATATAGATTTACTCAATGCTTTGTTCTATTTGCGCTCATTAATATCGATATTTATCATTCTGTAGATATACTATCTACATTATCGTTGAAATAATTACTTTTCGACAGAACAAAATATATCTTGCGGATTTGGAAGGATGCAGATACCGGAGGAGTGGATTCCATAGCATAATGGATAGGTACCTATATCGCACTCAAGTTTTATAATATGGAAGAGTCACAGGAGAATAATATTCAAGACTCAGGGAATAGAACAATCTGACCATAAAAGTCATTTGTTTTAAGTTTTTAATCTGGATGTTTTTTTACTTATTCTAAACGAAGACTCATTACTCAATAGGTACATCATAATAGATATCAAGTCAAGTTATTTGTGACCCCAAAATGCCGGTTAAGCTAAGGACAGGTATATAAATCCATCATTAGGCCGGTCCTTCTATATGGCAGCGAAACGTGGCCAGTGCTTGAACGGCACAAGCAAGAACTGCGTGTCACGGAAATGAAGATGCTGCGCTGGATGTGTGGAGTGTCGCGGAAGGACCGCATCAGGAACTCCCGCATCCGCGGCAGCCTTCACGTCTGTGACATAGTAGATAAAATGCAGAAGAGCCGCCTACGATGGTACGGCCACGTCTTACGGAAACCGGCAAATTACGTAGGCAACAAGTGCCTGGCTATGCCGCCTCCGCCGGGTCCCGGAAGAAGGGGTGGACCCAAGAAATGCTGGCTTGATGTCGTCAGGGATGACATGCGTGCCAATGGCCTCGCCACAAAGGATGCCGAAGACCGCGCGAAGTGGAAAAGTAGAAGCAAGAAAGCGGACCCCGGGCTCCGAAGTAGCAACTGAGAATGCTACCGGTAACACGCTCAGACAAAGAAGAATAGGTATCAAGTGACTTATAAATGTTCACTCTATCTATACTGGTGAAACATGATAATATGAAAGTATCATCCTAACACGTATTGGCAACAAAGTGTTCAGAAGGTATTGTTCGCGTTTGCCTGTGATCGATGTTCGGGATGTAATTCATATTATGTTGCAGTCAATTCGTAAATTAAGCACTTACTAAAATTTGTTCATTTATGTAGGTTTAACTTTAGCTATTAATACTTCAACTACAGATATATTAATTTATTCGTGTCGCTAAGACGGTTATATATTTCTGGAATTTTGTGGGAATATGTTTGCTTTTGGAGTTAATCACAAGTGTGTCGCATTCAAAGTTCATCGTGGGGCAGAACTTTTTTATTAACCATCTGAAGATGTTTTATTATGATTGCGCATGAATTGAAAGTTTATGAGCACTTTGCATAAGATCCCTACTTGCTTCCGTGCCGCGAACAATTATTTTCTAATTATTGCCTAATGCTCACTTTATACAAGAGGCGCTCGTAGCCTTACAGAACCACGAAGCAGAAGTGCTCGGCTCGATCAATCTGAAATTCTATTTTTGCTGAAAGACCTTAAGGCGTTATTGTATGCCTTAAGGCTATGTGTACCAATAGCAGGTGACCTGGTGTTCCAACCACTTCATCATCATCATCATCTCAGCCTATACTTGTCCACTGCTGAACATAGGCCTCCCCAATCGCTTTCCAGCGTAACCGGTCCGATGCCACCTGCATCCAAGGACTTCCTGCGATTTTCACAAGATCGTCGGTCCATCTGGCAGGCGGTCGTCCCACGCTGCGCTTGCCAATACGTGGTCTCCACTCTAGAATATTTCTACCCCAACGCCCGTCCGATCTACGCGCTATGTGGCCCGCCCATTGCCACTTCAGCTTGCTAATCTTAACGGCTATGTCGGTGACTTTGGTTCTTCTACGAATCTCCTCATTCCTGATTCGATCGCGTAGAGAAACGCCGAGCATAGCTCTCTCCATAGCTCGCTGAGCAACTCTGAGCTTTTTTATGAGACCTATTGTAAGAGACCACGTCTCTGATCCATATATCATCACTGGTAACACACATTGACTAAGAACTTTAGTCTTAAGGCACTGAGGTATTTTGGATGAGACGATGTTGCTCAGTTTCCCGAACGCTGCCCAGCCGAGTTGGATTCGTCGATTGACCTCTCTCTCAAAGTTGGACCTATTCGTAAATGTATTCGTCGACAACTTCAAGAGTAGAGTTCCCAACGGTGAGTGCGGTGGGTACGACATGGAGGTTAGACATTATTTACGTTTTGTCCATGTCCATGTGGTCCATGTTATCTCTCTCTAATCCCTCTCCACGATTTGTGGGAAATGACATGTGCCCCGCAGTGGACAAGTAAAGGCTGATTTATACATCTCAGTATTTAGAGTATATGTAGTTGTTATCTTGGTAAGCACCTATTTTTAATATACGATAGACACCTTATACGGAAAATGAGCTGAAGAACTTTTTATATCATATATCATACAATCTCGAGTTTATCACTTCGATGGGGCTCATTCATTACCTCTACCATGGGATTGGTGCTTTACGCAAATCTGTAACTGTTTTCTGTAACAATACAGGTAATACAGTATAAACAGGGATATTTATCGTCTTCGTGAAGGTACATATCTTATGTTACCTCTTTTTCGACCGTCATTTTCCATATTCTACTCTCTTAGCCGAAATAGCACAATAAGTTGCATGCAACTGATATCAAATGCATAAACAAAGTGTCGTGTCGTGTGCGAATCATGGCAAAATTGTTTGCCAGCTACTTACAAGGAACTTGAAATATGTGCGTTTAAAGCTCAAGCGGCTTGCAAATAGCCTCTTGGTAGAAAAGCCTAATTCAAACTATTGACAGCGACATAGACAATATTAGTTAAGTCAAGCGAAAAATTTTAGAGCAAAGCTTTATAACATCTCATTCAAATTCTTTAATATTCTTCTCTCTTTACTGGCAATAGATTATTGGATGCATGCATATTTTATATAATATGAAATATTATATTATTTGAGGCGAATCGGTTTCCCAGAAACATTAAAAACTGGACAATTCTAAGATAAAATTATAAGATCCATATTAACCAAGTCTGAAATAAAGTTTCTCTTATTTAAATGAAATACGTTTACGCTTAGAAGGTACCTATTCGTCTGGAATAAACTGGAAACAATAGAAAAGGCAGAAATTTATTCAGCTCGTAACTTACTTTATTGATAGTAAAGCAGCCTTATAAGACTTAAATTAAGACTGGATTCTAGAGCTTTGCAAGTACATTTCAATTTAACTTCTAGAAAACATATGTACCTATTGAAACGAGCAATTATAAAATTATAAGTTCCATGGCCAACTTATAGATAACTAAAATGCGTCAATTTTGGTAACTTTGATAAATAATGCACGATGACTTTTTAGTGGCATTGCACACGAAAAATAAATACAATATTAAGGCAATACGAACGAAGTGCAGTGATCAATATGCCTTTGTAGTAGGTGCTTCTGAGGCACCCTTTTCGGGCTGATGGTTGTAGTAAACCTTTGAATATGCATTATGTATCTCATAGAATTTCGATAGGTGCCGACCACAGTAGAATAGCGTTATCTTGGTTCCATTGCATGACGTAAGAGATGAATAATACGGCCGACCTTTTAGCCGACACAAGAGGAAATATGATTTTTAAGGTAATATCATTCCTAATCTTATTTAAATATGTTAAACATTGTACACAAGTATTTTTGGTATTGACTTTAACTGCTTTTTTTTCTTTAATTTTATTATGCTGAAGTGTCATTATAACACTACCAACTAAATAAGTAAAAATAGTTATGGTTAAAAAATGCTGTTCCTGCATTGGTAAGTGCTAACCATTAAATAGTAAAATCTAGCTATTCAAGATCATATTATTATTGGTGAAATACGGACGTTTCGATTACCATTACTGTATCCGTATATATCCATAGGTTTTCTTCCAATAAAAAATATTTTTCTTGATTAATCCGTTTTAAGTCGCCTATATCGCTTTGTTAAGGACATGTGAGTACATGTCCTTAACAAAGCGATATAGGCGACACCCACAGTGCTCCCAACGTATAATTTATATTCGTAATAAGTTGGTAACAAGATAAACATAATTTTGATAATTACTAAGTTGGTACAATTAAAATTGCTAGCATCAAAAATAAATTTCAATCAAAATATTAATTTTTGACGCAACATAACCATCTAACAACCGTAGCGATGTACACTGGCGTCTAATTCATTTACGCGTAGAGAATTACTATTTTGTCTCTGACCATCGTTCCCTTCTAGCAGAGCATTCAGAGTGCTTAGCAATGGCTTAGCACAAACAGGTTGACGTTATCTTCATTTGATACATTTTTAATAATAAAAGGATCACATATAAATTCGATATCGTGACGCCGACGTCCAATCTGTTTGTGCTAAGCTCTCTGGGATTGCGGACGTATTCAATACGTAGGTAATAATAAAAGTCAGCCTTCACTTTCCTATCGCTAGGCAAAGGCCTTCTAATATCTGCAATGCATTTACTAGGTAATCGACAAATTTACTAGGTCGAATCTATTCCACTACGCGAACCCAGTGCGGATCGGTGAAAGCATTCGTATGTAGTTCTTACATTTTCGATTCCAAGTCCTCGACTGCGTAGTAATTGAAGGTGCAACACTGACCCAACAACGTAAATATTGGTTTGAACAGTTCATCACAGGGATACACAGTGTTCTTCCACATGCATTTCTGTACCAAGTTCATACATAACGAAGCTGGAGACAACTGTGGATGATAAGATAACATGCATTTTATGTTGCTCACCTGGAAAGTATTCACAAAATACGTAAATATACACGAGTCAAATATAAAGGCCGGCGTGACTTTATAAAAATATATTTATTTAGCAATATAAAATTAATAATGAATAATCAAAATACTAATGCAGTCAATTAGTATTGCTTAACGGTAAGAGAGCTAAGTCGATATTAAATGTACTTTGCTTGGCGATGGCTATATATAGGCATCGTCAAGTAAACAACTCTTTCTAGAACACACCCACACAGTGTGCGTCTTATTAATTAATATCTGATTATTAAGAAAGACAGTTATTAGAATTGGACTGAGACTAAACCTGATATCTGTTTACATGATAAATACGCAGGTGAGGCAAGTTAAGCTGATTCAGCAAAACAGTACTTGGAATTATTTTGTGTGAGCAATAGTCTGTTATTATTGCATCATCTTTTAAAGTACTTGCACTAAGCTTGTACTGGTCTAGTATACATAACTAGATTGTCTTAATGTTTGTAAACAAACAATCTTTTACTGGTGGTCACTACCCTGCACTATATACCTCACTGCGCAGGTATGGATAGTACGGATGTAGTAGGTAGAATACAATGAATTTCATCGGCAATCGTTTCATTGATGACTTTTAATCTTAAGTTTACTTCGTAGATGGGTCGTTACGTCAATAAATCAATGAGCTACTGCAAACGATTATCTCATAGCCCAAATACACCTACCACCTAAGTCTTTTACTACTGAATAAGTATAGACAAACTGAAAATTCAGTGCAAGGCATCGAATTAATACATCGATGGTGCATTGATAAAATAATATATATCAATATATAAACATATTGGAAATGATAACTAAATATTTAAATTCAGATTATACATGAATAGATTTACAATACTTCATCATGCTTATTTGTATATTATATTTTTTAAATAAACAAACTGCGGAATTGTTGAATGTGAAATTGCGGAAGATTGTTTAGATAAACAATATCAAAATAACTTTTTTTAACTAAACGTAGGATTCGTTATTTGAATACATATACATAATTATTTTCCCATGTGTGTAACTAATATTTTTTTTATTATCAACCCACAAAGGCCACAAAAATTTATCAAGTCGAAATCACCAGTTTTTCTTAAATCTTAACAAACATATGGTAACAATCCTTTTTTACTACGGAGTTATATTTTTAAATTTACATACATACTTAAGAATATAAGTTAGTGAACTGAAACTTTCGCCTAGCTTTATAAGTTAGAAAAAAATATGACTCACTTGTTTGATTAAATTATCAATGGTTATGTTGTTGAGATCCAAAACTACTTGCAATTTTTGTAACGACTCTCTTTGCTCAGGTTCTGATGGGAACGAGGAAAACAGTACAGGAATAAGCTTCAGGGTTTTGAAAACAAACTCTTCAGTCATATTTTCGGGCAAATTTCTAAAACATAATAGTTATGTTAAGATTACTTATCCTGACTATGGAAATATATTACCTAATAAACTACTTCTCTGTTCACTTGATCAACTGTTTGTAAAATCCATGTTATCCAACACCTATGGACAGGATGTATCAAAAAATTTGAACGCATATAAAGACTGACAAGTAATTAAAACAACTTCAAGCGTTAGATTTTTTTTAGGGAGTTTTGGCGGGAAGTCGAAGAGTGATGTTGTCAATTTGTTTTAATTTTCAAAACTTGTGTTATTTCGACTAATAATGTTCTTATATGTGCATGAGTGAATGTAGGTAACAAAGTGATAAAACGTGCCTTTTCGACTTCCCTCAAAACGGCCGTTGCAATTGGTATGTAAAGCGGTGGATCGCTTTACTATCCAGGGTGGGGTACTTCATTAATTTCATTATCATCGTTGTCATCAAATTCATCGGAAAGTCGAATTAATTTAAACAAACACGATTATATATCTCACTGGACACTGGCAAAATACACTTATAATTAGTGTGAAGCCATAACTTGAAGAAGAAGAAGAAGGAACACGCGTTAATCAAATTGGAATAATAGTAAACTGAAATTGAAGTAGGTGCGAGATCTGTTTGTCATATTATTTTAAAGGCGCAATTACGTACAACCTATGTTGCGGACGTAAAATTCCTACATATGTATGCAGGTACATTAATGCATGTGAACGGATATTTCTATTGATAGGATAAACCAACTTACACTGTTTTTGTAAAATTTAAAGCTGCTTTTCGGGAAACAATGTTCAGATCGCATATTGTCACAGCTGGAAAAGGAACATCCCAAATAGCGCCTTGTGTACTTTCTATCACCTAAAATACAGGTTGTTCGTCAATACATTATTGAAACTTTGTAAAGTAGATACCTGCATCAGTCGCAGTACCCCTCTACAGAATATGAAAAGGCGTATGGTTATTTGAACAGAATTCTGTTCAAATAAAGTTCTGCCAATGTACAAAAAAAAGAAATAATATAGCTTAACCTTTCTCGTAAAACAGTCCATCTATTGGTTAAAACCGAATAAAAATCATGGACATGAAGAAGATCAGGTTAAAGGACATTGTTCCTGCGCCCATACATGATTTGCCCCAGAACCAACAGCAATGAAAAAATACTTGTATAATTTTAAATCGCCCATTAATTCTTTTAATGCATTTATTATTAAACGGACAAGCGGGGGAATTGCAATATTATACAAAAAGTATTAGATTTTGAGGTTATAATTCAGTAGCAATTATTACGTATGAGGTTATATTACGTGCGTTGACATTCAGTAAAAATGTCGGCGACTTCGATATAAGTACTTACAATACTTTGAAATATTCGTTTTAGATTGCAAATTGTCCGTTAGATATTTGCCATTATTTTAATAAAATAGATAAATACTGATGGCATGGGTCAAATGTTTGTTGGTTCAGGGGCAATTTTCGACAATGTCCTTTCCGTGTAGTACCCACTCCTGCAACCTAATACACACACTCCACTCGAAGTTGTAGACGATAATGTATCCTGGGGTAAACGGTCCAATTAGGTTGGTTCCAACTTTGAGAAAGAGGTTCATCATCGAATCAAAGTCGGCTAGACAGAAGGCACTAGTTTCTGCCCGCTTTGAATATAGACAGAAACCTAACATTTTCCCGGGATAAAAAGTGATATACAAGTGTTAATCCAGGTAATTAACTATTTGTGCACCAAATTTCATCCAAATCCGTTCAGTCTTTTTTGCGTGATCGGGTAACAAACATCCAAACATCTAAATATACCAACTTTTGCATTTATAATACGAGTATTAGTACGATAAATCTTCTAAGTCAACTTTTCTAATAGCTCTCTGTAGGTATCTAGGTATGGTTACATAGTGTGCCGTATAAAGAAAGCAAACTTACTGTAACAATGGGATTCCTGGCGTACCACTGATATGCCATGATTACAAACCAAGTAGCTATAACAACGCTTAATATAACAGCAAACCCCCAGCAGCTCCTGACGAAAACAAACATAATATTAAACAAATTAATAAATGTTTTATTTGTCTTCAGATATTATGTACATTATTTTAATACCTAGAATATAGATACATGTATATATTTTCAGTGGCACATTTTTGTAGAATTATATAATAGCATGATTTTCAAATATAACCAAAATTAAAGTGCAAATAATTTGAAAGTAAATTAAAGAATGAATGAAATTGAAAATTCAAGTAGATGAAAAAATAATAATAAAATTCATAAAATAACAATTCAGTAGCATACAATTGCATACAAAGTACGTACGTACTTTAATTAAATATTCATTTAAATGGATTTGTATTTATAGCCATATGCAATATGCATATATACAATAAAAACATCTTTCAAACTCGTAGTCTTGTAAATGTCTACAATTTCTTGTTATCTTAACATCCATTGAATAGGTATTGTTTGTTTAAATAATTTTACATTTTAAGTACATTAATTCGCCCTGACCATTATGGAAGTTTCATTTGTATTTATTTTTATATAATTAGTACCAAGCCAGTCAATTTTGTAATTATATCATTTAGTAGCTCGTTAGCTGTTTTTTAATGTCTCGAGGAGGGAAAACGAGAGAGTAGTTCATTAGCTAAATTGATAGAACTTTAATCTTGCAATCAGAATCATATAAATCATAACAACCAGAGCAATAATTCAAAACAGTTAATTGTTTTCAATTTTGTTTATACGGCGTAGGATACCTCCTTGTGTCATACATTATCATTTAATAAATAGCTTGATTGAAGTTTCTCTGTAGATTTCTTTCGTCGCCCAAACAAAGATTTTTTTCATATTCATCCCAGTGTTATTTAATTTTGTATTAATTGTTTTTTATCTTACTTTTTTGTACACCTATTTCATGACTTACTATATTGATGAAATATTCATTAAAACCTGCTATAGATAGCCCTCATTGCCTAATATATCTCATAGGTATTTATTTAACTGATGTCATTATTTGAATAGTTTTACTTAAGTTTTTAATGTATTATTGTGTACGTTTATTAACGATAGTTTTTTTTTTAATAATATCCCTTCACATATGTGCTAATAAAGTTAAACTATTTGTGAAATAAAAGCAATCCACAACTTACTAAACAAACCTTTCAAAGACATTGAAATCCTTCATCACTATGTACTTAAACCCATGTAAATCCGTTCTCTTACAGAACTCCACCAACTTATCAATGAGAAAATGTTTCTTCGAGAGTGGATTCTTGACATTTCCATGGCGAACAAATCCTTTGGATTTTGTATTAAAAGACTTCTCCAAGCCAAAATGTACCATGCTTATAAAGGTCTAACCACTATGAAATTCACAAAAAATAATAGGTATATTTAATCGATACGAAATAAACGAGGTCATTTATCATGAACACGACCCAGTAATTATAAAAATAGATCTAACACAGATAGTGCAGCACATTTGTGAATATTTCATAGAACCAACGATTCAGTTCCAGCAGGAAGAGGCAATTCATATTTTGTTATAAAATTAAGACTACACTAATAGTAAAACGATGATTTTGAAAAGTATCTGTACAACTTAATTGCAGACTATACAAAGAAAAATATTTCTTATGGGACCAAGAAATCCAGAATGTAAGTTCTAAAGAATATAATTCGATAATTACTTTGGTTAATTAGATCTTTAGGTATATTAGATTGTTGAGCCAGCTATGACTGTAATGGCATGGGTAAGAAGTACCTAAAATATACTCATTCTAGTTAAATCTTCCAAATTCTAAATGTTGGTGTATTAATATAGAAAAGCATGATCGACACTATAATTATTATCGACCGATCAAGCTGTTTAGCAACTGCCACGCGAAATATAGCGCCCGACATCCATGAACCGAAATATTACCAAAAATCTTTTTAATAGCAAGCTTTTTATAGAATGTCATAAAACCAATAAGAATATAACCAATACGAATAGCCGCTTGTTAAAATATAAGAATAGGTACGTAGATACAAAACTTTCTTTACTCAATGTGTCGTGACAAATTTTTTACTTATTTTAATTTAGTACATTGATTATTTCCCAAACCGAAAAGTCCACCTGATTTGGTACGACACTGTACCTACTCGTAACCAGCAAGATTCAATTTTAACAGTATTACTATTCTTTTATTATCATACAAATGAATATGATTTCAATATTTAGGAACTTATTTTCGAGTATTTAGGCCATAGTCCACCACGCTGGCCCAGTGCGGAGAACTTCCCACACCTTCGAGAAACTCTTAGGGCAAGCAGGTTTCTTCACAATGTTTTCCTTCACCGTGAACAAGTGAATAAACAAGTGATAGTTATTTTTTAACACGCACACGTTTTCGAAAAGACTGAGGTGAGTGCATGGGTTTGAACCCGAGACCTCTGACTTTGCAGTCCAACGGGCTAACCACTAGGCCATCACTCCTTCACTATTGTAATATTTGGTACTATAAATGAAATACAGGGCTCACATAGACAGCATTTCTTTTCTAATTGACATAACTAACAGTGACACACATTTAATTTTTCTACATTCCCACAATAGTTTCTGCTCCTATGTAAACCCTAAATCAGACATCAGAGAGCCTACCAACTTAGGTTTTATAATTTATAACCTTCTTCACCCTGCACTGTCTAACGGGGCGCGTCTGTTGCGGTGTAGACACGCTTGGCAATGCGTCCTGAAACTCTGGTGCACTCGTAATCTCAGGCCCGCTCCCTAACACACTCTCGGAGGAAACTTCGACCCCAGTCGGCTCCGACTGCTCCTCTCCCAGGCAAATCAGCCGACCCTCCGCTTGAGGAAGTCGTGGACTCCGGCTGAGAATTTGCGCTGCTTCCCTGGCTAACCCCCATCTCGGAACAACAGAGAAAAAATACAAATGAAGACGCGTCCACGGGCGATTTGGCCACGGCCGCATGCATGGAGTCTGACGCGGAGGTGCATCCGCGTGAGCCGCACAGACCTCGCACCCCTGGCACATCCGCTCTACCGCCTCGTCTACCCCCGGCCACCAGACATAACTGCAAGCAATCGCTTTCGACTTAACAATGCCCATGTGTGCTCCTTATAACCGTCCGGCACCACTAACCTATGGCCCCACATCACACACCCAATCTCCTCATACAACTCATCCTTACGATTAAAGAACGGCTTCAAATTCTCAATTTCACATTCCGCCGGCCGACCGTCTCTTATATAACTAACCACTCTAGAGAGCATTGGATCGCGAGCAGTCCGAGTCCTAATCACGTCATAATTTAGAAGCAAAGCCTGCTGCACAAAATGTAAATACGTCTGCTCTGGAACAACCTGAGACACAGCTCTGCTAACAGGTACTGGCAACCGCGACAGCCCATCCGCTCCGTTCTCATCCGACCGAACATACTCGATATTAAGCGTGTAGGCGGACAAAATGATCGCCCATCGCTGCATACGACTCGCAATACGCCATTGCCGGTATACCAGAATGAAGGCCAAAAATTGATGATCGGTAGACAATACAAAGTGCCGACCGTACAGATACTGATGGAACTTATTGACTGCAAATATAATAACCATGTATCTGCAAGTAGTTTTTCTCCGCGTCGTTCAGCGTACGCGACGCATAAGCAACCGGCCGCTCGCGACCGCTCTCCGTGCAGGGCTGCGTAAGAACCGCCGCCATCCCCTTGGCGCTGGCATTGCACATCAACACGAGCGGTCTCTGAGGATCGTAATGAGCCAACACCTCAGCATTGACCAACAAATCTTTCACCTCCTTTCGGCTCCGTTTTCATCAACCCGTACAATGGCACAAGCTTAGTACTCATATTCCTCCCAAATTTAGCATAAAAATTGACCAAACCCAAAAAGGAACGCAACTCCGGCACATTACTCGGTCTGGGTATTTTGGCAATTACCGAAACTTTACCCGGATCCGTTCTAATACCGTCTTTGTTCAAAACATAACCTAAATACCGCACCTCTCTTACATTAAACACGCACTTGTTGTTTTTCAGCTTCAAGCCATACTTATGCAGCTTACTGAACACAGACTTCACTACCTGCAAATACTCAAACTCACTCTTACCCCCTATAATAACTATTGTGGGGGCAGCAGCAGAGGTCCGTGGATCCTTATTGTTTAATAGGACCAGTTTCTCTTTTACTCGCGCGCAGTGTAAGAGAAATCCCTTTTCGGGAAGCTTGAAATAAAAGGCTGGAACCTTAGAATAATAATAATCTAGAAGCCTCGGGCGCGCATCGGATTGAAGCAACAATTAGTACCTGCAAAGCAAGTAGTCACACGTTTACGCAATTAGTCACTCGGCGACCGTCGCGCGGAACAACGTGCTCTACGCGTGTCAAATTAAATTTAATTATGGCGTGTTATGGCTGCAACTATTCCGTCAAGCTCAAAAAGAAACGGGATGGGATTACATTTCATTTGTAAGTAGCGCAATCGGACATCGTATTATTTAAATATTGGATTAAATGTTCCGTTCATAATTGTCACCGAAAATGATGCGTCCATTTTGTCTGTGTTGCCAATACCGCAGTGTAATTTTTCCCTACTTTTATTTAGTCTTATGGATCTTAGTTGTTATAGTACTTACTTTTATTAATTTAGTTACTTATTACATCATGATTTATCTACTTAGTTACGATGCCGAAAATGCTTTCACCACTTTTAATTACTAAAAGCTGTATGGAATGACGCTTTTATATGTATGACGCAGTAGTAGATAGTTAGAGTCATGATAAAATTTTATTCCTAGTAGTCCTTCACAGTTCAAGCTGTCCGTTTGTGGAATGCATTGCCGGTATCAGGTAGACGTGCACAGTCGTCAGCTTCCTTCAAAAAGATGGTCAAAGACCACTATCTCTCTGCTTGCTGATAAAATGCATCTTGCATCATAGTCAGCCCCTTTTTGTTATACTTTTCTGTAAGTATGTATGAAGTTAAATATGTTTTGTATGTGTACGTGTTTATTTATCTTTTATACATATTGAAATACTTGTATATGCCAATGATAGCGTACGCCACCAACTGCCCTGATTACTTTTTTTTCTAGTATTTTTTATTTAACCAGGTTGTCTGGAAGAAATTGCTCTTAGCACCGCCTATTGTATCAGTTTCTTATTTTACATGTTGTTTTATAATTTTGTTGGTGTACAATAAAGAGTATTCTATTCTATTCTATAATGATGAAGCCGGATGAATCATAGGCATACATTTTGCCGACGATGTTAAATACTAAAAACATATTTTGCCACGTGGCGGTGGCAGAGATGTACCGCGTACACCCACATTACACACGTCATATTTAAAAAAATGATTCAAAAAAGGGATATTAAATATAACATATTTTTTTCCGTCCTTAGAATCGATTCCAGAACTTCGTAATTGTAACGCAACGACACAAAAAAATATTAGTAACTTATAAAAAAACACCGTTCAGCCTATATTCCCCAAGCGGGGGTGGCAGAGGTGAGTACACCCACGTTTCATCGACGATGTTAGGTCGCATGTTATAGGGGGCTAGCCTATTGCCATATACCGGCCACAATTCCAGACTCCGGACTCGTACTGGGAAGTTTCTCGTTAGAAAAACTACACTTGTACGACCTAAGATTTGAACCCAGGACCTCGTGAACTTATAAAAAAATAAACATTATTAACTTACTGCTAATGGAATCGTGTTTTATTTTAAGAACCTACTTAATTACGTCTATTTCCTTCGTTAATATATATAAAGATACATGTTACTGCTAGAAATAAATAATAATGATTTTATAATTTCTTACTGAATATTTACCCCAGAAAAGTGGTAAATCATTTTTTACTAGCAACATTATGCGAGTGGGAAGTGCGGTGAGTACGGGACGTTTGTTGAAATTTTTGGCTTCACTGCGCGGCGTGCAATAACGACTGAACGCGGCTTCTGGATTCTATGGCTGGAACATTTTTCGGTATATACATTATTATTCCGTTTATACAGTATAGGTATATACATTATTACAAAATGTTCATGATGGTATGATTATTCAAAATTATTATTATACTGTTTGCTTTGACTGAGACCACAGCTCTTTCAGTTCTATAAAATTGATTAACATAAAGTTTTCCTAACATTCTGTGAAAATATTCAAATTCAAATTTAGAAAATCTGTCATGTGTGGCAGTAGTGAGATTATAAAACCTAAAACCTAATCGCAAACTTCTTTGCTTCAACACTCCTCCTTAATCTCATGCTGACACTTAACAGCTTTCACAGAACTCGTACATACATCCCCATACCTTTGACGCACAGTGCAGGTTTCTCCAACCTTTGACTGTGACAACTGGTTTACAGTTTTCCATGTTTTACATTCTCAACAGTTTCTCTACATACTTCTCTTGATGTAGTTTGATCCTCGAAGCATCCTGCTCAATATGAATTCCAAGCATTAACGCAGCCTTGCCCAAGTCCTTCATTTCGAAGCATGACTTCAACTCACTCTTGAATCTGAGCATCTCCTGTCCATAGTTCCAAAAAATTAAAATGTCATCTGCATACACAGCGATCATAGTTATGTATGCATCCTGTATCAACACCTCTTCGTTGACTGAACCCTCTTGCAACGAGTCGTGCCTTATAGCGTGTCTTTCCCCCCGCCTCTTCTTTGATTCGAAATATCCATTTCGAATCAACGACATTGCACAACCTCGGTGGCTTCACAAGCTCCCATGTGTTATTATTTTTAGTGCATCAAGCTTCTCCTTAATGGCATGTCTCCATTTATTGTGTTTGATCGTATTGGATTGTTAGAGGATCTTCCATTTCATTGACAGGTTGATAAGTTACAAAGACCAGAAACTGTTTAGCTTTCCTTTCTCTGAGTGGATATCTTCTTTATGACGTCACCGGTTCTTCTTGTATTGGTGATAGAACCTCTTCTTACGATTCCTCTCTCTCGTCGTTTCCCATACTTCGTCTTTTAGGAATTCAGGGGCAGGGTTTCCAGGTTCAGAACCTCTCTGGTCATCTCTCAATCCTGGACACTTATGACTAGAACAACTTCTTCTTGAGATGTATCTTCAACTCCAATTTCGTTTCACTTTATACCTCTCCTTTGCCTCTGTATTTTTGTTTCTCGAAGAACACTACATCTCTACCTTTATGTACCTTTATGTAGTTCGCCTGTTGCAGGATTATGTAAATGGTAAACCTTATTGTCTTCACAATAACCCACAAGAACTAGTTCCTGGCTAGTATCCCATTTCTTGCGTTTCTGGTCTACGTGAAGGAATGCCCTGCATCCAAACACTTTGACAGAACTAAGATCAGTGTTTCTTCCAGTCCACGCCTCTTCTGGAGTCATGTCCTTAACCGCAATAGTGAGTGATCGGTTCTTTAAATATGACGCAGTGTTAACTGCCTCAGCCCACAACCGCTTGTCTAGACCAGCTTCCTCCAACATAGCTCTAGCTCGCTCTGTGATGGTTCTGTTTGCTCTCTCAGCGACTCCCATTTTGTTCAGGTGTATACTCCACTGTTAGTTGATGACAAATACCCCTCGCTCTGCAGAACTTGTCCATCCTCCTGTTCACAAACTCTTTCATCATTTCATCAGATCTGATAATTTTTAAATTTTTTCCTGTTTAACGCTCCGCCAGTTTGACAAACTGAAAATTTTTCAAAACCTTGCGCTTTTGTTTTAAAAAAATACACAAAGGTTTTTCTAATAAGGTCATCAATAAATGTGAGAAAATATTGCAACCCTCCGTACGGCTTGACACTCATAGGTCCACACACATCAGTGTGAACTAACCCTAACACCTCAGTTACCCTGCTGGCACTGGATTTTTTGAATGACTTCCTGGTTTGTTTTCCCATCAAACACGCTTCACACTCTAGCTTCAGAGCTGTGTTGGAAACCTTACCCCTGACGCCATCTTGTGTCTCAGTAATGTAAGGTTCCGGAACCCTAGATGTCCCATTTGCTTATGCCACATAACCATCTGATCAGATGCTCTTGAGGCCAAAGCCACTTCCTGAGAACAGTAAGTGATTTCATACTCACCATTCTCTACGGTGCCTGCAAGCGAAGCATCACCCGTCATCTTACATCCCTTTGCTCTCATAATTTTATTTTAAATCCAGATTTGTCAAACACTACTATCATGCCTTTACTTACGATTGTACTCATACTCAGCAGGTTAGTTGCTAACTCAGGTACACACATTACATTACTAATTCTAACATCCTTCTCCTCATTGACCACATTACCAACTGCCACACCATACAAATTGAGATTAAATCAAAGATAAATAATTTAAAAATAGATTGCTCACCCGGTTTGGATAACATAAACAGCAGTTTTATCAAACAGTTCAGGGAAGTATTAGTTTCTCCCATCACCTATATATGTAACTTAGCATTTAGTACTGGAGTCTTCCCAAATGCATTTAAAAAATCCCTAGTTATTCCCATATTTAAATCTGTGACAGACGCTGTGTTAATAATTATAGGCCTATATCAATTCTGCCAACCATGTCTAAAATTCTAGAACACCTTATTCATGTCAGACTAACAAAATTCCTGGAAAATAATAACCTGTTATCCCCAACTCAATATGGTTTCCGTTCACGAAGATCAACAGCTGACGCAGTTCATGAAGTAACTGATTTCATTGTAAATATAATTAACAAAAAAAAGAAAGCTCTCGCTATATTTTTAGACTTAGCCAAGGCGTTTGACATAGTCTTTGTCCTGATATTAATAAAAAAACTTGAGATTATGGGAATCAGGGGGCTACCTTTGAATCTTATCAGTAACTATCTTTCAGAGAGAAGACAAATAGTTATAATAGATAGTTGGAAAAGTGTGGAACTTCCTATCGAACACGGCGTACCTCAAGGTAGTATTTTAGGGCCTACATTATTCTTAGTCTATATAAACGACCTTTCACTAATCAGACCGGAAAATGGAAAAATTCTTTCTTTTGCCGACGATACCGTTTTACTTTTTGATGGTAAAACGTGGGAGGAAGTATATTCGTATGCTCAGTTAGGTTTAAATTTGGTTTGTAACTGGCTTAATAATAATCTGCTTGTTTTAAACACTGATAAGACGAAATTTATGACTTACTCATTATCAAATCAACCAACCCGGTCTTGACTTAACTGCCCATGCATATGATGTAACTATAATATATATCTATCTATCTATCTATATCTATCTATAACCTCACGCCAGATCCCTTGCGGGGTAGGCAGAGAGTACAGAGTTCCAACAGGTTATTTCCTTACATACCTCTCTGGCTTCCTCGACTCTCATAGTTCGTCTCATACACGCTCGCCGGTTACGGAGACTCTTGACTTTTCCATCAGATAAGACTCGGTTTATTTGGTCGTGGTAAGATAGTCTAGGTCTTCCCCGGTACCTGCATCCTTCCACTTTCACATTGTATATCTGTTTTGTCATTCTTTTCTCTGGCATTCTTTCTATATGCCCGAACCAACGGAGCATGCCCTTTCTCATCTTTACACCGATACTATCTTTCATACCTACTCGCTGTCTTACTATGCTGTTGCTAATGCGGTCGGTCAGCTTCACTCCGCACATCTTCCGCAGAGCTCGCATTTCTACCGCATTTATCCTACTTTCATTCTCCTTCTTACATACCCAGCTCTCGCTACCATATAACAGCGTTGGGACAAGAACTCCGTTATGTATGGCCAGCTGCGCCTTATGGCTTAAGTGCCGGCTCCCGAGTAGCTTTCCCATCGCACCATTCACTCTGTTCCCTGCACTCACTCTTCTCTCTATGTCAGCGGTGTATTTCCCATCCTTACTGAAGGCGCATCCAAGATATACAAACTCATTCACTTGCTCCAGCACATCGTTACCAACCACAATCCTTACATTCGTTCTGGTTTCTTCCCTTTCAAAAACCATAATCTTGGTTTTCTTCACATTCAAGTGTAAGCCATTGATCATGCAGTCGTCTTTCATAACTGTGACTAGTGTTTGCAGATCAGTGGCTGTCGGCGCTATTAAAACTGCGTCATCTGCATAAAGTAGATGGTTTACCACTAAGTCACCCATTTGTACACCTTCATTCATCGCTTTCAGTCTTTGAAGACTTTTGTCCAGATATATTATAAACAGTCTAGCGGACAACACGCAACCCTGCTTGACGCCCATTTTAACGTCAAACCAGGGTGACCTGTTACCACCCACCCGTACGCATGCCTTGCAGTCCACATAAGTGGACTGGACGGCTCGCAACAGAGTGCCATCTATACCATACTCTGGCAAAATGTCCCAAAGTCTCTTTCGCACAACTCTGTCAAATGCCTTCTCCAGATCTACAAAACCGCAGAAAACCTTCCGCCCCACTGCCAGATGCTTCTCTACGATGTTGCGGAGTGAGAAGACTTGATCCGAACATCCTCTTCCAGACCTGAAACCCCCTTGTGCTTCGCACAACATTTCATCGGACTTCACGCGCATTCTCCGTTCAATAATTTTACCGTACACCTTGGCTGCTAAGCTGATCAAACTGATGGCTCTGTAATTGGAGCAGTCATATTGTGAACCCTTGCCTTTATACAAGGGTACTATGACTGCGCGGCGCCAATCTGTAGGGACTCTACCGGTCCTCCAGCAAAGGTTTGCAAGGGCCCGGAAAGCGTCCCGGACGCAAGTTCCACCATATTTGATCATCTCGGCAGATATCATGTCTACTCCCGCAGCTTTACCGTTTTTCATACTTCCTATCACCCATTCAACTTCTTCCATAGTGATGTCCTCCGTTGATTCTGGTGCCGCAATGTCGCCTTTGGGCACGTCTGCGGCATCAGCATCCGGGTCATCTCCATACATTTCTCCAAAATATTCACTCCACCTGTTTAGCACAGCTTGTGTGTCTGTAAGAATGTCACCATCTTTAGATTTTATCCTTTCCATTCTGGAGCCTGACGAATCACCTCGAGCCTTTCTCACCTTGCTCCAAAAGAGATTGGTGTTGTTCTCGAAGTTCTTCGCCAGCCTCTCCTCCTCAATCATACTGGCTCTTTCACGCTTTTCTTTCACTAAAGTTTTAGTGGCATTCTTGCATTGCCGGTATATTTCTTTCCTCATCTCTGTCATACTGGTATTCAGGTTCAAAGAAGATACATAGTCCTGCCACGCTTTCTTCTTACTTTCTACGGAGCTTTGCAACTCCGCATCCCACCATGCATCACCTTTTGCTGTAATATGCTTCTTTGAGCAACCACATACTTCTTTCGCGGATTCCACCAAACTCTCTTTCAGGCTATTCCAGCATTCATCTACATTTGAGTCCGAAGAGCCTGCTGTCAAAAGCTTGTCCCGGACTCTGTCTTCATACATTCTCCTCACGCTCTCATCTTGCAACTTTTCAACCTTTAATCTTTCAAGGTCTCCGAAGGGGATACGCTCTCGCCAGTGCCTCCACTTCCTGAACAGACCACTAAACCGCGCAACTACGAGATAGTGGTCTGATTCCAGAGTGGGGCCTCTATACGCACGCGTATCTTGTAGTTTGCTTCGGAGACGGTTATCAACCAGGATCAGATCTATCATGCTTTTTTGTTCATTCCTTCTCCACGTATACATATGTATGTCCTTGTGCTGGAATATCGTGTTAGACACAAGGAGACCCCTTTCCTATATATATATATATATATATAACACCTACTACTTTCCCCAAATTAACAAAAACAAGAAATATTAAATATCTTGGTATTATTATTGATGATCAAATTAATTTTCAAGAACACCACTATCATCAAATCAGTTTACTTTGCACTATGTCAGTCCCTTTTGATGTATTGCATCACTTCATGGGGTGGAGCTGCTAAATCGCATTAACTTAAATTAGAGCCCGCACAGAGGACCATTCTCAAAGTAAGTTACTTTCTTCCCATTTTACATCCTACTTATGAACTATATCAGCAATTTGATATTTTAACAGTCCACCAACAATTTATTTTACAAACAATTTTAAAGAAACATTCAGGTTTACCTTTTCACTCCCAAATTGTAAGTGACAGAAGGCGTCTATTTTTGAATAAAAAAAAAATTAACACTAGTTTTTCCCACCGGTTCTACTGTTTTCTCGGAACATATCTCTACAGCATTATAAATAAAAAAAAAATATTTATCCATTACTTTTCCGTAAATGTAATTTGAGGGTCAGTTCATGGCTAAAGAAGCTGGATTATTACGAAACTGAAAATCTTTTAACACCGTTATCCTGAATTTATTACATGATATTTTAAATTTTATATTATGAAAACTAAAGATATGTTTATACATATACACGCTTTTATACACATTTTCACACACCTCATACACACACACACACACACACACACACACACACACACACACACTTTTTATTAATAATATTTTTATAGTTAATCTTTTTTGCTTTAATTTTTTTTTTTGTTAATTTAGAAGATTTACTGTTATTAAATATGTCATTTTCCGTGAGTTGGAGATCCTGGTGATCTGTAAAACAGGTTATAACGCCTACTTCAGACACCAGTCTCTTTTGATTATTGTAACTTGTTAACATATACTGTAAATGTAGAGAAAAAAAAGATTTTTATTATTATTATTATTATTATTTATATGTATCTCGCTGAGATTCACGGGCTTTACCCGGACCTTTGAAAGGCTTGCATGGGGACATGGGTCCAACACGTAGAGGCCCTTTGCCAGAAGTTAATGTTATGTAAGCCACCTGCTGAGATCACTTGCTGAAAATGAAGAAACATAACCAGCGAACTGACCCCGGCAGGTGCAAGGACTATTGTAAATTATGAAAAGAAAACAAGGGCTATGTAAATGAGGTTTGATGGACAAAAACTGGACTATTTCAAAGGGGACGGACACCGGCCATAATTAGTGACACCTAATTACCCGTGGCCGGCGGTGACTCGCCGCTTACTAGATGGGCCCTCAAACGGTCGTCCTAGGACAACTGAGGGCAACACCGGTGTGAGCGGCTCAGGGGTGTAGAGAGGTGTGCTGCGCTTTCTCCGAAGTTACTCGCGGCGTTATTCCCTTTGTCGGTCGGTATACGTGTATATGATTGGTGTTCTATTGGTGTCGGCCCTTGTGTTTGTATACTGAAGGATGAGGATGGTTGTGTGATAGCTATGTGTGTGTCTTTATCTATCTGAAGACATTTACGAACTATTCTGCATGTATTTAATATGACAGCCTTTTGTAAAGTGATATAGATAAATGGTGGAAGCTTGAGTGTTTTTATAGACTGGTGTAGCTGCTTTGGAATAACACCAGTTGCTGACAGTACTATCGGGACTATGGTAACGGTGTTTAGTCTCCACATTCGCCTGATTTCGTCTTTTAAATCAGTATATTTTGAGAGCATTTCGGCTATTGTGGTTTGTAAGTTGTGTGTATTAGGTACGGCTATATCTATGATGAATGCTGTGTGATTATTCTTGTCATGTATAGTGATATCTGGTCTGTTATAATGAGTAGTCCTGTATGTTAATATGGCACGATCAAAGTGCCTAGTGGTTCGACCGTTGGACTGCAAAGTCAAAGGTCTCGGGTTCAAACCCAGGCACGCACCTCTGTCTTTTCGAAAGCATATGCGTATTAAAAATTAATTATCACTTGCTTTAACGGTGAACGGAAACCTGCATGCCTAAGAGTTTCTCGAAGGTGTGTGAAGTTTGCCAACCCGCACTAGGCCAGCGTGGTGGACTATGGCCTAAACCCTCTCAGTTTGAGAGAAGGCCCGTGCCCAACAGTGGGACAGTTTCTTAACGGGGCTAATATTATTATAAAGTAGAGTCGGTAGTCTGAGTTTTCTAAAACAGCTTCAGATGTGTATTTATAATATGGAATGGGTTGATTTGCGATAAGTTTTAGTTTATGGGCAATTTTTTGATGGATTATATTTGCGACTTGATCATGCCTGTGTTTATAGTCGGTCTGGACAAGAGATTTGCATGCGCCTGTTATATGTTGTGTGGTTTCGGTACAGCTATTACATTTACGGCATTGGTCTGTGGGAAGCCTAGGGATTTTCATAATGTATTTTTGATAATTCCGAGTTTCTATTGTTTGGTCTTGTATGGCTATCATAAAACCCTCCGTTTCGGGGAACAGTTCGCCACGACGAAGCCATGCTTTCGACGCAATTTTGTCGACATTGGGTTGGCTCAAGTCATGTCGATGTCTCCCGTGCAAAGATTTTCTAGACCATTCAACAAGTTTTGTTTCTATAGTTACTAGTTTTTCATTATTTTGAAGTAGTTTGTCTGTTAAGTTCAATGAGGTTAGTTTGTTATCATTGTATACTATTGTTTTATGTAAATGGGATACTGTGGCCTTTTTGTGAAAATACGCCCTGAGATTTAATATTTGCCTATTGTGGAGATTGGTTACATCTATTAGTCTTCTACCTCCTTCTTCCCGTGGTAATTTTTGCCGTTGTATGCAGGCTCGTGGATGGTGCTTTCTATGTTTGATCATCGTAGTGTTTATTGTTCTTTGTATATTTTTTAGTTCAGTCTTTGACCACTTAATTACACCAAAGGAGTAAGTTAAGATGGGTATGGCATAAGTATTTATAGCTTTGGTGAGGTTGCGCGCGTAGAGTTGTGATCGGAGTTAGGTGTTTAATCTGTGTTTGAACTGTTGAATGAGTTTCATCTTGGTTTCTTTGTACTGTATGTGATGTGCTTGGTTATATCCTAAATATTTGTATACTTGGTTAGGTTCTAGTGAGCTTATCAACTGGCCGGTTTTTAATGGGTAACTGAGTTCCTGGTTTTGCCCGGTTTTAACAGAATTAATTTTACATTTATCGATTCCAAACAACATGTGGATATCTTTAGAAAAATCTTCAGTAGTTTTTGCCAATGAGTAGAGCTTATTTTGAGTGGGTGCGTATAATTTTATATCAT
Organism: Phalera bucephala; assembly: GCA_905147815.2. Lineage (NCBI taxonomy): Eukaryota > Metazoa > Arthropoda > Insecta > Lepidoptera > Notodontidae > Phalera > Phalera bucephala. Next base: position 14,524,294 of record LR990609.1, on the reverse strand, counting down.
CCATATACATGAGATGGTTAACTTGGTATGTAGTAAGTGTGTCAGAGTCATTATCCTTATAATTGAGTGGGTAACCGTCTTCAGTATCATTAAGCAAGTTTGACAAAGGGTTTAGGGCTAAGCAAAACCAAAGAGGGCTTAGAGAGTCGCCTTGAAAAATGCCACGTTTAATTTGTATGGGATCAGTTTCTATGGTTTCGTTATTAGATGTCAGTCGAAGCTTTGTCGTCCATTTCTGGATCGTAATTTGGAGGAAATGGATCAGGAGGGGGTGAATTTTATATATCTTAAGGACTTTTAATAACCAGGAGTGTGGAACGGAGTCATAAGCCTTCTTATAGTCGATATACATAGTATGTAGTTCATTCTTTGTTTTTTTTAACCTAGTGTAATATTACTGAATCTATAATTAATTGCTCTTTACATCCTTGGCATAACCTTTTACAGCCCTTTTGCTGTTCTACTAAAATATTATTACTAATAGTGTGAGAGTAAATCACTTCTGTGATACAGGAAGTAATTATTTTATAGATAGCTTGGAGACAAGTTATTGGTCTGTATTTAGCAGGATTTTTGGAGTCTGATGTGTCCTTTGGGATCATGTAGGTGGTTCCTGTCATTACGTAGTTTGGTATTTTGTGAGGGTTTTGGATAAAGTTATTGAAGTGGTTTATGTGTGTGTGAATGATGTACGCTGTTGGCCGCGAGGCCTTTACAGCTTCACCGGACTAAAAGGCGAGCGTGCAACCACTACGCTCTAGCCAGCCAGAAAAGCAAGAGGCGACATACTCGAGGGCGCCTCGAAGAGGCGCCCCACCGTTCCTCCCGGACCTCCGCGACACGACGCTTTACCTATCGTTGTAGAGCGCGCATCCGGGCCCGATTGGCTTCGGTGGGGTAGGAGTCGTACGCTCGGATAGAAGCATTCTTGGAACAAATGAGATCCCTAACATCGTCCGGCAGTCGAAAGCGGTTGAGGTAGCGATCTTCCGCCTCGACTTGCTTGGACGATCGACTGACAGCCGATCGGATGTGCTCGGTGAAGGCATCTACGGCCTGATCGGTGTCCTGAGGGGACGGGATGGAGTCCGAGCTGAGAGGCAGGGGGGGAGGGTCGGCATCCGCCAAGGCCGTGCTTAGCGCATGCCAATCCACCACCGTCTTTTTGGGTCGCTGAGGGGCGGAAGGGGGGAACCGAGTCTCATGACTAAAGGCGATGGTCAGAGTCGAGTTCCTGGACTACTTCTAAGGAGTGCAGCCGTAAGGTTACACCCTTCAGAAGCGCCATGTCCAGGACGTCGGGTTGAAGTGGTTTAGTAGACAATGGTGAACTTGTGTAAATTTTTTGAACCAGAAATTGTGAACGTTATCAGTTCCCGGGGCTTTCCAGTTCTGAAGTTTTTTTATAACGTTTTGAAAGTGTTCATTCGATATGGCTTCAAAATCCATGGGTACAATATTAGCGCTCCTGTCCTCTTCTTTTTTTATCCATTCTGCTTCAGCGTTATGGTTAACAGGATTCTCCCATATTACAGCCCAAAAATTACGCAGTTCATCTCGTGAAGGTCTATCTGGAGTAGTATGAGTATTATCAGCACGATTGGTTGTCGAAGTTTTCAATTCGCGATAAAAACGTCTTTCGTTATTGGTGAAATGAGTATTTTGTGTTTTGCGGAGCGTGCACGTACGGTATCTGTTTAGTCTAGAAGAAGTTAGTGTTAATTTCTGTTTGAGTGTGTCAAGAAAGTGTGGCGGCTGTGTGTTGTCATTTTCTTGTATGGAATGTGTACAGTACTGTTTCATGATTTGCGCGATTTGGCGGGTTAACGTCTCGGTTCTATTGCCATTGATATACTGAGTCATTCTTCCTATACTTGCTCTTAGGTGGTCTACTTTTTTTTCAAGTCTAGTTTGCCACTTTGGTTTTCTCTGTGATGTTGTATTAGAATTATTATTTCCAATTTGTAAAAGTTCCTCCATTACATTTAGCTGCTGTCCATGCTCCGCAATAAATTATATTTTGAAGTGAATTGATATCAGTAGTAATATCTACATACTTGGGAAAAATAACAGTATTTATGTCATTTACTATTACAGAAAGTTTTCGCGATTATTTTTGTTTAGGGATATATGGTCTGTCCTGTGGGTTATTGTTCGTAAATTGGTGTAATGCGTGTTTGAAGGTATCTTCTATTTCTGGGTTATTATTTATGGTGTTTTCTTCTAAATGTATGATATTTAAGAATGAACTTTCAGGCAAGCAGGCAGGCAGGCTTTGCGTTTGTGTTGATGATAGTAGTCCAGTGGTGTCATGAGCTGAAATATTTACTATCTCCATATCTGTATGTACATCCAAGTGTGTAGTTGTAGGAGTAACTGTTCTAGAAGCGTTTATTGTGTGTCTGTAGTGCGTATTTGTATGTGATTGACTTTGTAAATACCTATATTTGTCTTGTATATCCTTTTTTATTCCTTTAAACCTTCCTGGGCGTATTAATGTATTATTCACTATTGATCTTCTCTGATCCGCCAGTCTTTGTGCTAAATATCAAAGTATTCTGGATGCAGTTGTTGAAATCTTAAATGTAGCCTTTTTCTGCAAATAGTCATGTTCGTTTCATTGTCAGTGACTTCAAAATAACATCGCATTAAACTTTCATTGAGTGCATCCGACCATCTCATTCTACTCTTATTGTTGTTAGTAAGTTGTTCATGTTCTTGAAGTTGTGTTATTGGTGTGTTTCTATTGGGTTGTTGTGTATTTTGAAAATGTATGTCTGCTTGTGAGGTATTGATATTGTTTGGTGGAAGGTTCTCGTTTGTATTTCCGAAGCGATTTCGTTACGTATTTCTTGTAGTCTTTCTTTACTTATTGGTTTATTGTATATAATTGATCTTTTTTGGTCTGCTACTCTTTGTTCTGAGAGGTGGGCCAGGTGTGGAAATGCGTGTAGAAATTGTTAATAAAGGGGTTTTCTGTATATAGTTTTAATAGTCTCTAGTCTTGTGATTCGATAGTAGGACTTCATTATGGCTTCATTTAATTGATTGTCCCATTTCATTCGAGTCCTTTTGGTATTCGTCATAGTGGGCACATGATCTCCGACGAAATTCGTCTCATGTGTAACAATAGGCGAAGCTTTACTATTTGCCGATGATACCGGAGAGGATGGTATTTCAAAGGCGATGAGTTGGGTGATTGGAATAAACTATGGGTTGATGATATTGGGGATGACCGATTATGATCATGATGAACTTCGGCTGTAGTGCATTTATCGACAGGGACCCGCCTGCTCAGTCCCTCATCGCCGATGGTTCGCATGCTGAGACACCCAGCATCGGCTCCAGGTGTGCCCCGGCGACCCCCGGGCAGCGGCCGTAAATTATATCTTCCATTATACGAATCCATTATTCATTTTTAAAAGGGAAAGAGAAGAAAGGACAGGATAGATTGGGAACAGTTAGTACAAGGAGGGTAGCCTGGGTGTTACGGTTAGTCAATAAGTACCATACTCCCCTTAAGCTATCATAGTTGCAATTACGTATTTTCCAATCGTTGGAAATTGCTCAAGTTTCAGAATCACCAGCTTCGACAATAATCTGCATCGATTATTTAGAACCCCTATCTTCAAAGGCAGCGTTTAAGGCATCCCATGCCTCCTTTGCAGACTTTGATTGACGCATATGAATCAGACAGTGTGGTTTCACCATCAAGCAGATTTTTGCTCTTGCTTTCTGATCCTTTCTGCAGCCTGATATATCGCTTGCACGGGTGTCGTCGCTGTATATTCCCATAACTGTTCATGGGTTAAGTATAATTCCATCATGAACTTCAATGTATTGTTATCTACATTGCCGTCTAATTTCTCCATAGATGGTAATGAACTCATGTTACCTCCGTGCGCATTCTGGTTTCCAGAATTTGAATTTCAAATGTACGCCATATTATTCCTTTTCTCTTGCGTCTATCTATCTATCTATCTATAACCTCACGCCAGATCCCTTGCGGGGTAGGCAGAGAGTACAGAGTTCCAACAGGTTCTTTCCTTACATACCTCTCTGGCTTCCTCGACTCTCATAGTTCGTCTCATACACGCTCGCCGGTTACGGAGACTCTTGACTTTTCCATCAGATAAGACTCGGTTTATTTGGTCGTGGTAAGATAGTCTAGGTCTTCCCCGGTACCTGCATCTTTCCACTTTCACATTGTATATCTGTTTTGTCATTCTTTCCTCTGGCATTCTTTCTATATGCCCGAACCAACGGAGCATGCCCTTTCTCATCTTTACACCGATACTATCTTTCATACCTACTCGCTGTCTTACTATGCTGTTGCTAATGCGGTCGGTCAGCTTCACTCCGCACATCTTCCGCAGAGCTCGCATTTCTACCGCATTTATCCTACTTTCATTCTCCTTCTTACATACCCAGCTCTCGCTACCATATAACAGCGTTGGGACAAGAACTCCGTTATGTATGGCCAGCTGCGCCTTATGGCTTAAGTGCCGGCTCCCGAGTAGCTTTCCAATCGCACCATTCACTCTGTTCCCTGCACTCGCTCTTCTCTCTATGTCAGCGGTGTATTTCCCATCCTTACTGAAGGCGCATCCAAGATATACAAACTCATTCACTTGCTCCAGCACATCGTTACCAACCACAATCCTTACATTCGTTCTGGTTTCTTCCCTTTCAAAAACCATAATCTTGGTTTTCTTCACATTCAAGTGTAAGCCATTGATCATGCAGTCGTCTTTCATAACTGTGACTAGTGTTTGCAGATCAGTGGCTGTTGGCGCTATTAAAACCGCGTCATCTGCATAAAGTAGATGGTTTACCACTAAGTCACCCATTTGTACACCTTCATTCATCGCTTTCAGTCTTTGAAGACTTTTGTCCAGATATATTATAAACAGTCTAGCGGACAACACGCAACCCTGCTTGACGCCGATTTTAACGTCAAACCAGGGTGACCTGTTACCACCCACCCGTACGCATGCCTTGCAGTCCACATAAAAGGACTGGACGGCTCGCAACAGAGTGCCATCTATACCATACTCTGGCAAAATGTCCCAAAGTCTCTTTCGCACAACTCTGTCAAATGCCTTCTCCAGATCTACAAAACCGCAGAAAACCTTCCGGCCCACTGCCAGATGCTTCTCTACGATGTTGCGGAGTGAGAAGACTTGATCCGAACATCCTCTTCCAGACCTGAAACCCCCTTGTGCCTCGCACAACATTCCATCGGACTTCACGCGCATTCTCCGTTCAATAATTTTACCGTACACCTTGGCTGCCAAGCTGATCAAACTGATGGCTCTGTAATTGGCGCAGTCATATTGTGAACCCTTGCCTTTATACAAGGGTACTATGACTGCGCGGCGCCAATCTGTAGGGACTCTACCGGTCCTCCAGCAAAGGTTTGCAAGGGCCCGGAAAGCGTCCCGGACGCAAGTTCCACCATATTTGATCATCTCGGCAGATATCATGTCTACTCCCGCAGCTTTACCGTTTTTCATACTTCCTATCGCCCATTCAACTTCTTCCATAGTGATGTCCTCCGTTGATTCTGGTGCCGCAATCTCGCCTTTAGGCACGTCTGCGGCATCAGCATCCGGGTCATCTCCATACATTTCTCCAAAATATTCACTCCACCGGTTTAGCACAGCTTGTGTGTCTGCAAGAATGTCACCATCTTTAGATTTTATCCTTTCCATTCTGGAGCCTGACGAATCACCTCGAGCCTTTCTCACCTTGCTCCAAAAGAGTTTGGTGTTGTTCTCGAAGTTCTTCGCCAGCCTCTCCTCCTCAATCATACTGGCTCTTTCACGCTTTTCTTTCACTAAAGTTTTAGTGGCATTCTTGCATTGCCGGTATATTTCTTTCTTCATCTCTGTCATACTGGCATTCAGGTTCAAAGAAGATACATAGTCCTGCCACGCTTTCTTCTTACTTTCTACGGAGCTTTGCAACTCCGCATCCCACCATGCATCACCTTTTGCTGTAATATGCTTCTTTGAGCAACCACATACTTCTTTCGCGGATTCCACCAAACTCTCTTTCAGGCTATTCCAGCATTCATCTACATTTGAGTCCGAAGAGCCTGCTGTCAAAAGCTTGTCCCGGACTCTGTCTTCATACATTCTCCTCACGCTCTCATCTTGCAACTTTTCAACCTTTAATCTTTCAAGGTCTCCGAAGGGGATACGCTCTCGCCAGTGCCTCCACTTCCTGAACAGACCACTAAACCGCGCAACTACGAGATAGTGGTCTGATTCCAGAGTGGGGCCTCTATACGCACGCGTATCTTGTAGTTTGCTTCGGAGACGGTTATCAACCAGGATCAGATCTATCATGCTTTTTTGTTCATTCCTTCTCCACGTATACATATGTATGTCCTTATGCTGGAATATCGTATTAGACACAAGGAGACCCCTTTCCAAACAAACATCTACAATGAGCTTACCTGCATCATTCACTCTCTTATCACCATAAGGACCCAGAGCAGCGTCGCAAGTTTGCCGCCTGGTTCCTACCCATCCGTTCAGATCGCCACACAGAATCACCTTTTCGTTAGCCTCAGCCAAATCCAGAACTTCCCTGACATTATCCCAAAACTTCTCAAGGTCCTGGGGTGTCGACGAGCTTACGGGAGCATACGCTGCGACCAAAAATACTCTAGTGACACCCAGTTTTAAACGGACCCAGAGAAGTCTCGCATCGCACAGGCCATAATCTCTCACTCCAGAGGCCAGGCGACGGGACAGCAAGATACCCACCCCCATGCTGGCACGACTGCTCTGCGGTACACCAGACCACAGAGCCATCGTTCCATCAGGTAGATCACAGGTTTCACTACCCCTCCGCTTAGTCTCTGTTACACACAGAGCATCCAGGCGTACATCAATCACCTCATGCATTTTATCTTCCATACCACCTCTTACATTCCAAGTGCCTATTCGGCACTCTGCACCCCACGACTCGCCAGTTCGGGCCCGGCGTGATGGGTGGCGGCCCCCATCGCCGCTTCCACCTATATTCGTACCGACGGGGGCGGGCCGGTACGCGTCGCCTCGGGGGCGTCCCCCCGAGGCGACGCGTACCGGTACCCTAGCCCGCACTGCGGTACGTCTTCGGTCCAAGATTGCAGCCATAATGACTGGCAGGGGTCGCGACGAGCACGCTCTTGGACAGACCCCCCCTTCTCTTGCGTGTTGTACCATAACCTATTGTGGGGGCAGCAGCAGAGGTCTGTAGATCTTTATTATTTAATAGGATCAGTTTCTCTTTTAGTCTAATGCGCAGTGTAAGAGAAATCCTTTTTGGAGAACGTCATCCATACATTAGGAATACCCCCCAACAAATTACATATGATACGCTAAAAATTACCCGCGCTCGAAGTCAAACCATAAACCACACAACCCCCGATGAGTGTTGACTACCGTGAACTTCTTAGTATCATCAAGTTCTATCTGACTTTATGCTTGAGATAAATCAATCTTCGAAAAATACCTAGAGCCGCTCAATCGAACAATAAACTCCTCGATCCTGGGCAAGGGATAACGATCCACCAGTAGAACAGGATTTAAATCGCCTTATAGTCAGCGCAAATCCTCAACGACCCAATCGGCTTAATTAACGGCACCAAAGGAGAAGCTCAGTCGGAGCAGTGGACGTGCTCCCCTGCAACGCCGAACGACGCCAACCCCTGTGTCCTTTGCAAGAACTATTCCTTTTCAGTTCCTCACTCCAGGTCGTATGATCTCTGCGCATTCCGCGCCCGGCAGGACTAGCAAACTCCTGGCGCCCTCTCTTATCCGACCCCGCTAGCGAGTGGAAACCCAAAACGCCTTCACGCGCACTCGACACGTCCACCATCGCCGCATCCCGCTCCACAGCCTCCATCGAAGTAGCGATCTAGCGCCGATTGCAAATGGTCGTACAACAGATCGATCACGCCATTTTAGCTCAATTCGGAGGTCTTCTTAGGACTACCTAAGAAAACCCACAGTTCATAGGCTTCATCTCCGATTACCGCTATCAACGTCAACAGCTTGAGCTTATCCCCGATTTTATTCGCTGCAAAATAAATCTCGAGTCGTTCTACGTACAACGACCATCCCCCCCCCCCCCCCCGTCTTTACGTCGAACTCGCTGACTTTACCGATCGACATTCTCCTAAGGAAGAATTAAAAACTTGATGCCGCCTTTCACCACCTCATTTCGTTCGTATCCTCTATTAATCCTCGTTCGCCAATGTAATATTTGGTACTATAAATGAAATGCAGGACTCACATGGACGGCATTTAGTTTCTAAGTGACATAACCGACAGTTAAACACATTTCTTTTTCTACAACTATCACAAGGAATCCAATAAAAACTTTTTTATTATTTATTTATTTATATTTGTTTCCATCTGGGTATTTGTGTCTGTGATGTACATAATTGTAAAGGCCATGTATATAAAACAAAGGATTGAGTACTGTCAAAAAATGGCCAAGAAAATTAAACTCTTACTCAAAGGCACAACATTAACTTTTCTATGATTTAAACAACTCGAGAAACCATGATGAGTGAAAGCAATAACCAGTAGCCCGGTGTCGCGCTCGCACCCATTACGATGCAGTACGGTGACCATAAGGTAGAACTAATACGGACTATACCTATTTATGATGTGGTTTAAATACGCTGTAAACTATTTATTTCCGAGTTCAAAACGAAGAAGGTTCTCAATTCATCTTTATTTACAGAATGGATTAAGATCTGGCAGTAAGGGCTGCTATCTCAACCCTTGTAGATACAGAAAAGGGGGAAACTCTAGGGGACTAGCCTAAATTTTTGCGATATTTGGAGCTGAATTTACATATTATGAAAAAAATGTGCACACAGCAAGAAAATGGACAATTTAATCAAAAACTTTGACTACTACTCATTTAAGATGTGGCATATGCATAGAAAGAGAGAATTACGGCAATAAACAGTGCCCGAGAATTATACCTTTATTATATGTCAAGAAGTCCATAACCGTACCAATGTTTGGTCACCCTACTTAAAACGAGACGTAGGGCTCTCAGTGAGTATCCTTGTTATCCCGTTTTTTTGCCGAGTGCTCAATCCATTGTATTATATCCATGGTAAAGGCACCTACTACAGAGGAATAAGTTATAGAGGAGCAAGTTTTTCTAAATACCACTACACTGCATAAATAGGGAAGAGTTTGTTCACTTTCGCTAATCTACATTTCCTAGCTGATGAAGCAATCACACGTGTGCTATTTATTGATAATGATAAAATTCTTTATCTTTGATTAGGCAATCGAAAAGGCAATTGATGGAAACTGATTAAAGTGTCGCCAACAACATTGCTACTTTGAACGCTGACGAAGAATAACTATTTCTATCCTAATAACATGTACGTGAATTACGAAACCGTGTTGTTAACACTGGGCCAGTTCTATCTATCTATCTATAACCTCACGCCAGATCCCTTGCGGGGTAGGCAGAGAGTACAGAGTTCCAACAGGTTCTTTCCTTACATACCTCTCTGGCTTCCTCGACTCTCATAGTTCGTCTCATAAACGCTCGCCGGTTACCGAGACTCTTGACTTTTCCTTCAGATAAGACTCGGTTTATTTGGTCTTGGTAAGATAGTCTAGGTCTTCCCCGGTATCTGCATCCTTCCACTTTCACATTGTATGTCTGTTTTGTCATTCTTTCCTCTGGCATTCTTTCTATATGCCCGAACCAACTAAGCATGCCCTTTCTCATCTTTACACCGATACTATCTTTCATACCTACTCGCTTTCTTGGGCCAGTTGAATTACAATTTGATATTACGCCATGAAGAAAGCAAGATCCTTAGATATGTATATAATAGTGTTGTATTAGATCATAATTAAAAGATCGCGTGTTTCTACGCGATCGTCAGATAATCATTCACATTTTTGGAGAAAAAGTATCTTAATGTACACAAAAATTAGAGGATAAAAACCTAATTCAGTCGGGGTTTTTTACAGTTGCGTTAATTATTGGGCAATTAATCCTAATTGCGTAAAAATCAATATTATTATGAACGAAATGCAAAAATGGAAAGTCCCCAATGATATTAATTAATCTATCTATCTATATCATCACCCCAGATCCCTTGCCAGGTAGGCAGAGAGTACAGAGTTCCAACAGGTGTTTTCCTTACATACCTCTCTGGCTTCCTCCACTCTCATAGTACGTCTCATACACGCTCACCGGTTACAAAGACTCTTAACTTGACCTTCAGATAAGACTCGGTCTATTTGGTCATGGTAAGATAGTCTAGGTCTACATCCCCGGTACCTAAATCCTTCTACTTTCGCATTGTATATCTGTTTCTCCATTCTTTCTTGTGACATTCTTTCTATATGCCCGAACCAACGGAACATACCCTTTCTCACCTTTACTGTCTTTTATACCTAATCTTCACTCCGCACATCTTCCGCAGAGCTCGCATTTCCACCGCATTTATCCTGCTTTCATTCTCCTTCTTACATACCCAGTAGCCCAGTCATATTAGGGCTTTCACCTCGGAATGAAAGATAATAAGCTGCAAATTGGTATGAACCTTTGTTTTGTCATTCTAAATGTTGTCTCAAAAGTCACAATCGTTATCGTGTCCGCGTCTCAAGATATTCAAGGTCAAAGGTCACAAAAATCGGTTTTTCGCGAATATCTGGCTTCCTATCGGTTAAATGAGATTTGCATTTATTATAAAAGTTGTAGGCTATAAAATTCCCTACAACTTTTGTTTAAACTTTTTTTTCATACGACTAACCGTTTTGAAGGTAGAGCGCGAAGAGTGCACATCGTACAGTCATATACGGCCTAATGCAAGGTCAAGCGTGAGTTATGGTTATCAGTACGTTATAAAGTCAATTATTTACTTGGAAATTATAATTATTAAACAATGCCTATTATTTATGTACTAACTATTAATTATTTATATTTAATTAAAGTAAGTAACTTGATTATTTATATATAATTATTCATATTTAACTATTTAAGTATAAAATATTATTAATTCTGGATTATATATTTTAGTTTTATTTTAAGTTAAAATGATAGTAAGAGTATATATTTTACACATATTTTTATTTATTATTAAATACGGCATAATATACATTTATCAAAATGTGAGTTCAAATATCAAAAGTATCTTTGTTGATTTTAATTGTAATGAAATTGGAAATGGAAGCTAATTATCTTCTTCTTCTTCGTCGTCTTCTTCTTCTTGTCGCTCAAAAATGTTCGATTCATTGTCATCATCCTCATTATCTGTCATGTTCATCTCCAAACCTTCCAGAATATCGGGATCATATGTATTTTCTTCATCGGGATTACTTGGATACAGTGAAGCGTTGAGGCAAGCTTGTCCGTTGCACTGGCCGCAAGCTAAAGAACATTGTAGCCCTGATTTTCTGCATCCACAGCGGGAACCACAACCATTTTTGCAATTGCAAAATATTACGTTTAGTAGTTCGGCTGGTGCTGGAGGTAATAACGTTCGTATGGGCTCCAGGATAATTATATATAAATAATCAAGTTACTTACTTTAATTAAATATAAATAATTAATAGTTAGTACATAAATAATAGGCATTGTTTAATAATTATAATTTCCAAGTAAATAATTGACTTTATAACGTACTGATAACCATAACTCACGCTTGACCTTGCATTAGGCCGTATATGACTGTACGATGTGCACTCTTCGCGCTCTACCTTCAAAACGGTTAGTCGTATGAAAAAAAAGTTTAAACAAAAGTTGTAGGGAATTTTATAGCCTACAACTTTTATAATAAATGCAAATCTCATTTAACCGATAGGAAGCCAGATATTCGCGAAAAACCGATTTTTGTGACCTTTGACCTTGAATATCTTGAGACGCGGACACGATAACGATTGTGACTTTTGAGACAACATTTAGAATGACAAAACAAAGGTTCATACCAATTTGCAGCTTATTATCTTTCATTCCGAGGTTGACCCCTTTTTTTACCTAATATGACTGGGCTACAGCTCTCGCTACCATATAACAAACAGTGTTGGGACAAGCACTCCGTTATGTATTGCCAACTGCGCCTTTTGGCTTAAGTGCCGGCTCCCAAGTAGCTTTCCCATCGCACCATTCACTCTGTTCCCTGCACTCACTCTTCTCTCTATGTCAGCGGTGTATTTCCCATCCCTACTGAATGCGCATCCAAGATATACAAACTCATTCACTTTCTCTAGCACATCGTTACCAACCACAATCCTTGTATTCGTTCTGGTTTCTTCCCGTTCAGAAACCATCTAATAAATAAATGATCAGATAAAATGTAATTGCAATTGCCTACATGCCTACGTAAAAATTAGTTAAGTATATAATAGTAAAGTAAGCAAAAATGAAGGAAAGTTGTAAGGACCGGGCGTGATGATATAGATAGTAGCAAAGTTTTAGTTGGAGCTTGATATATTTTTAACACTCCTTAAAAAATAATACTTCAACAAAATTCTCTTTTTAATAATGAGAAAAATCACTATCACACCTATATTTCCCAAGAGGGAGGGCAGAGGTGCACTGTGTACACCCACGGGCCCCTTGTAATAAGGGGCGAGCCTAATGTCATTATACTGGACACAATGCCAGACTCCAAATCCTTAAACTGGAAATATTTCTATGGAAATAATACATCTTGTCCAATTCGAATAGGTGAAGATCGCTATGCAATGTGCATAGCGATTAGCCACTAACGATAGTAGAAGGATTGCCAAATTATAACACTTGAACTCACTTTGAAGACTTACCTTTGTGTGTGAACGGTTTACGCTTTTGCCGACGGGAGGTTTATAGCTTTACGGGGCAAAAGGGCGAGCGTGCAATAAATACGCTCCAGCCGGAAGGCCAAGGGGGTACCTAGCTCAAGGGCGCCTCAAGGAGGAACGGCCTCGGCTTAAGCTGTCGCTGTACGTGAGTGGATATCCTAAGTGTTTCGTCGGTAGAGCTCTGCACTAGCCGGCGTGTAAGAGATTCTTCCAATTCTTCTAGCAAGCAAGGTTAATTTCTGATTTTATGGACGGTATCTGTATTCGATAGGAAGGAGCGGGCGGCAATAACGGCTGATAGGAGGGGAGTCAGGTGTGCAGTCGGCAGCTTCTACGAGTAGGGAGCGTAGGTAGATGGTTGAGTGATTGAACAAGTTCGCAAAGAAGCGGGTCATCGCCTTTTATATAGGCGCAAATAGATTCAAGACCGAGATCGGAATGAAAGTACCCAGGAATAAGTAACTATCCAGCTAACTGAAACTTGTAAAACCAGATATTTCGTAGATCGCTGTAATTACCAGCAAAAATATGCCTATGTTGCATTATAGACTAAAAAATGAGATAGGATTACAACATGCAAGCGAAGTATTTGCAAGTAGCCATGAGTTTTTTCGAAGGTCGTTAACGCTAATAGAAAACGTGAAAATGTATGGGAATGAAATTATATAATGAAATTGTTAAGTGGACAAAAGCATAGAAACAACACGCTTGCCACTTGTCTAGGCCCTCTGGCCGGTACGAATATGCGACGCCTGCCTTGTCGATGTAGATATGGAGTACATATCTTCATATTTCATCGGCATGCTTACAACCAGATAATCCTGATGATGGGAAAAAATACGCTTGCGAATTTCCGCCCGTTATATTCTGAAATTCGTATTATTCTGAGAGTCGTTCCTATGTATGTCGTATCGTATCGAAGTCATATGTATGAGGAGGCCGCCTTGTGCTTCGTAATAAAACTTAATGTAAAGTAAGGGCATTAAAATAATACTTTTTCATTCAAAACTTAATATATTCATTTCGTCCTGATAATCATCTTTACAGCACTGAACATAATATTTTAAACATTGCAATACCTAGGTACATTGTGCATTGTTTCGCACAATTTAATACAAATTGTTACAATATAAATAAAAATATTTTCCCTGTACATATTACATACAGCCGTTGTCATTTTAAACTTATTTGGTATCACGCATTGTGAATAAACAATGTATTTAATTATTTAACTCAATATACCCATTAGAAAATATAAGCATAAAACAACTCTTACCACAAGTAGTCGACGGTGTAGTGACCGACTTACGACAAAACGTCTAAATCATTTTTTTTAAATTTCTTTTACTACACTCTTTCTAACCTTAAAGTTTCTCTCGAGAACTTTTTAGGATAACAGACTTTGTTTTATTCATAGAGCACCCTACTGAGTTACGTGAATGAAACATTAAAAGCTACCTCTCCAAATGCGCTTAGCCTTATTGTATTAGACACAATGAGACTTAGCCCATATGTTGTGAACACCTACGTACTTTAAATACTGCACATAGATTGCACTAAACGAGCATCTTCCATTCACGTTACATATGGACTAAGATCCCAGGTCATTCAAACCTACCTGATTTTATAAACGCAAGAATTAATGAATGGCAGTCAAAGCTAAAAATTGCGACCGACCGAGTTCCCATATTCGCGATAAATTTACATACTATGAGGTAGGTAAGCTCCATTTTTATGCACTTATAGCATAGACAAATTGTAGCTTTCATAAAATGACGAAGGTCTGGTCGATCTGGGATCTTAATCAATTATTGTTGTTTCATCACCAGCCAAATTAGTATTTTCATTGATGCTTACTAATCAAGAATATTTAATTAGGGTCCTTAACAAAATTTCGTATCCAGCTCAAGGAAGATTCTTTATTTCCTTTTTTCATTACTAGTTCAGAAACAAGAATATTTCGGGTCAACAATTACTTTATTTCCATAAACATGTGTAATTCATTACCTTTTTAAGATATTGACCTTCTTACCACGTCCCACTAGCAATGAATTTTTCATGTATAAGTTGGTTTTAGCTCGACTGCCCTTTGAAAAGCAATACCTTCAAAATATATTTTTATGTCTTTTAATTTAACCTTATCATTTTTTAATATATATAAAATCATTACCTGTTTTGTATTCAATTGATTAGGTATACTTATTTCACATTTTGGGAAACAAAATAGGTAGTCATGAATCCGATATAGTGGTGAATCTTGATAACCATCCAATTACGTAAACACAAGATTTCGGGGCTGATTACGAAATATCGTTACCCTCATGCATTAAAGGAACCAACGGAACATCACATCTACGCAAACTGTTAGTATAATGCCCTGAATTGATTTTCGTCATCAAGTCTTAGAATACGCTTAACTAAAAACTAGTAACTAGTACTTGTAACAAAAAAATAAATGAAAATGCAACTTTAAATTAATATAATACACATTACATACAAGTGAAGGTGCAACATGGCAAGAAGTAGTAGCTAATTAAAATTCTATTAAAATTTAACACTGCTAGATAGTAAAAGCTATTTTAAGTCACCACCGCACAGACAGCATTTCTATCTAAAGTAACATATTACGTATTATTTATTACTTGATACTAAAGGAATCCTCTAATTTCCATTGATTGAATCGAATTATACAGTACCACAATCATATGAGTAGTATTTGTAGAATCACAAAAATAGCGAAGTTCAGTGGTAAAGCACACACCCGCGTGTAAATTCTATGATCGTATTGTCACCGACTTTACATATGTATGCCAAATTTCAGCTCAAGCGGATACCCGCAGTTGCTTGAAAAATGGATCACAAGTTTGGAACCGGAAAGACAGACCGACATACGAACATTACAAGTTAAAATAAAGCTTGTAAAAACTTACTAGTTTGGGCAGTCTATGTTCAAGATTACTCATTCTTTGAAAAAACACTAACTCAAAACAAAACGAAAAATAAGATAATTTTATAAAATGCAATAAAACAATTGTATGCACTTCAACTCAACCAGATGATAACTGTCAAGTACTTTTATAAAATAGTTATGAGCACCTGTCTTTCTGGCTGCTTTGTGATCGACGGAACACAATTCGTACATTAATATGACATAACAATATTAGTAATACAAATAACGGCCGGTTTCAATATTCAACTCAAGGATAGAGTTGTCTACTGCGGATAGTATTTTGACATATTTTGTATGGAAAATGGTGGTCAAAAATCATTTGCTCTCTTCTTGTCTGTCATAATTCTTCTATTGTGTTTTGCCTATTAGTATGTATTGGTACAAGCTGTAACATAATAAACGCAAGACCTGAAAGTAGTTTGTTCTAAAGCGATAACTGAATTCCAACAATTTTTAATGTATCTTACGTTTTTTTTTAAATTTGCAAAAACTGCTTTTACTCCTTCAGTGCGCTATAAAAAACTAAAATTATTCTTGATTCATAGCAATAAGGAGATTACAAATGCATTCCTAACCCGTATTTCTCAAAATGCACACATACACGTACAAGTATAATTGTTAATTGGGGTATAAAAGTGCTTAAAAAAGGGGTAAAAACCTTTAAATTTGGAAATTTGGTTTCGTTTTGAATTTATGAAGCAATTCTCTAATTGGCGTGTCTGAGGTCTTGCGTTTATTATGGATATAGGTTTATGTATGTAGATTAGTATGTAGTTTAATTTAATGTAAATAATTCAATGATAATGTACGCCACCAACTGCCCTATTTCTCTCTTCAGCTCTTTGGTATGTTGGTTGCCTGGAAGAGATTGCTGGTAGTCATAAGGCCGCCAATTGTACTACCATTTTATATATGTATATTTTATTTACTTTGTTTTTTGTTAAGTGCTTATGTTGGTGTACAATAAAGTGTACTCTATCTACCTATCTATCTAAAATCTGTCAAAATTCTACTGCCAGTAAGCAAATCTATCCTCGAGTTGAATATTGAAACTGGCCATAAGTGAATTTTATAATAATAATATCAGCCTATAATGTACCACTGCTGGGCAAGGCCCTCTTTCACAAATCGAAGTGAGAGAGATTAGGTCATACTCCACCACGCGGACCCCGTACGGATTAGTGGAGGCAGGGCAGCCGACTACAAGGATTCCAACGTGGCTTAACGACTACCACATAGACTGGTAACCGGGACCAACGGCTTAACGTGCCTTCCGAAGCACGGAGACGCTCAAATATGAAAATGCCACAAACGACCACCCATCTCAGACCGACCGTGTTAAACACTGCTTTACCTTGGTGATCACTAAGATCACAGCGCTACAAACGACTCCGTGACTTTTAAAGAACCCAGAAAGATTTCTTTACTCTTAGTAAAATGCTAAACCGAATGGAGTGTAGTGTTTAAAAACATTAAATTCAAAAAATTGAGTGTCCTAAATCTTCGAAAGTATTTTACAGCCGGTTTCAATATTCAACTCAATGATATATTTGGTTACAGATTTTCTATACAAAATATGTCAAAATTCTATCCGTAGTACGCAAATATATCCTTAAGTTAAATATGGAAACCGACCGTTAATAATAAAGGTATATTTTTTCAGATCAATTTCAAAAGCTTGTCAGTTACCACAGTTAGTTATAACTATCTCTATGACATCAAAATTAAAATTTAATCAATAGCACATACAACTGAAAATTCTGGTTTTAAAAAGTGTGGATCATAAGTAGCATTACATTTTTGTTAAAAGGGTTTTTGAACGGGTTCTTCTCAATCTTGGTCAACGGACAAGGTTAACAAAAACCCGTTCAAAAACCGCAGAATATACATGGGAATGATTCGAGCTTTACCACTCAACTTGAGCTCGTATAGGAATAGTAACCCAATGACCTTTAGTAAAATACAATATCTGGGCAAAAGTGACTACATTACTTAGACCCACTTGCACAAACCAGGGTTAGAGTTACCTATTGAATACCTCGAGGATATAACGTTAAATTGCCTTCAACGTAACACTAACCCTGGATCGTGCAAGTGGGCCTTAGATGACTTCATATATATGTGTCATATCGTTTACTACCATCGTTATATTAATCTCTTCATTTTAACATGAAATTGTACAATTAAATTTTCTGTTTATTGCGAATATGCTTTTACAGACACTTGTCATTTTTAATTATTAAATATTTTGCAAATTGATATAAGTAATATACGTTATACACATATGGCCGATTTCAATATTCAACTAGAGGATAGAGTTGCGTACTGTCAGTAGAATATTGACAGATTTTTCATACAAAATGTCAAATTTCTGTCCGTAGTAGGCAAATCTATTCTTGAGTTAAAATATTGAAACCGGCCGATAGATGTGTTTATACTGAGATCAGAAACTACAAATAATACTGGTAGAACTAACGTTATATGCCCCGAACAATGACACCGGATATTTTTATCTATACATGTATACCATCACGCCAGATCCCTTGCGGGGTAGGCAGAATGTACCGGGCATATTTATTTTTAAAAATTGAATTCACTATTAATTAAAAATGCTCTTTAAAAATGTTTGTATAATTTACGTATATAAAAATATAACACTAGTATAAGAAACGATCATCACCAAAAATTATTCCAATACAAAATCTAAAAAATAAATACTACATAACTGTACAATGATATTTTATACAAAAACCGGAATGACTAAACGTTTATAAAATATTGTCTGATTATCACAATAACTAAATAATCACAGTATACTAAGGCACGGATTATCTAAAATGAACGTACAGACAAGCTATCACTTTTCAGAATGAAAACTTAAAAGAAACTCAAATATTCTAGATCCTGAGTTTACTAAAAAAAAAGCCAGTAACATGAGAATATAGAATGGCATAATACATTAAACTTACTTTAGGTTATGGTCACTGAAAAACACCAGAAAGAAAAAGAATAATTCGGTTAAATATATGACTATACTATGTTTTACTAACAACTTGAGTAATATCATTTTAGTGATCTTTGTTCTCAATTATGCAATTGAACAGGTCGAACTAACCAGATTAATTTTACCAAAGATTAGTAGGTATCTGGATCTTCAAAATTGAGCAAACTTTACATATCTCACTTTATAAACTTGACCTTGATCAATTTTTTCTCAAAAAGGCATGTTGGTTGAATTTTAAGAATTGTATGTAATGAAATGCGACTTATTAGGAAGGGGGTATATTATAATTATATCACCGATAACGCAATGGCTCACCTCAATTTCGTAGCCGACTGACATTGCCAAAAAGGAAAATAACACTATTACCATACTAGCCATTGTTAACATCTCCTCTTTACAGCCTGATGTTACATTTTTTTGTTCTTTTGGGTTTTTATTTTTTTAACCTATCTTTTTGTATGTTTCATTATACTATAATAAGTACTATTTTTCCAATAATAATCCATCAAAATATCACCTTAAATCTAATTTAGCAGCCGTACTAGACGGACCTGCCTTGAGCTTGTCAAACCACAAATTATTTCGTTAAGAAATAAAGACATAAAATCAGATATCTTACTCAATTATTCCATCTACTAAGATAACATGAAAACAACAAGCCTAATGTAACTACTAAAATGAGGTTTGATCTTGAATTTTTTGTGGAATATATTCATATTAATGTTATTTTTACTACTTTTCAACTAACACAAATGCAAACTTGTAATGATGGAATGCAAATAGGAATTAAAAAGAATTACGAAATGATGAACTTTCGGCACTTATAGAATTTTCTTGCAAACGTTTTCAAAAGTGCAGTTATACCATTTATGAACTACTGTTATTACATAGCCAAATTTGCTACGTCGAAAAAGGGCACTCTTCCCACGTCTCTTACTCAAGTCTAATACCAAGTTTATACACTGCTACTGCCGCTACTTCCCGCCTAGAGCAATGAGCAGTACTGCGGCAGCGTTCGCTGTTCACATACTCCCTTCGCACTTCAAGCATCGCTCCGTGTTGCACTTATGTTTGCAAAAGCTCCCGGCATCAGATTTTCTTTTCCCCGAAATAATATTGTTTTCATCAAAATAATACCCCACCCCTAAGGCAATTTTTATACTAACTTTCCCATGGTTTTTCTGACGCACCACCGTCACATTTTTTTTATATTTTAAATATTTCTTTAGATTTTTATTAAATTATTTTTTCCCCATAATTCCAAAAAATAAATTTTAACCGGCCATACTGAGTGAGCGGGGCTTGTCAGTCTTTTGACTACCGCTTAAAAAACCGCCAACGAAGGGAGCGCCGGGAAGTGAAGGTGTGGGAAGGGAAGTAGAGCGTAAGTGGCAAGTTTATACGACTAACCTTCCCCCACGCCACGCGGAAGTGGACAGAGTGTAAATTGGGTATAACAAAAGTGTACGCAAACCTTTAAATACTTATAAACATTAAGTATTTTTTGAGTGAAATGTATTATAACATATTAACAAGTGTAGACCACGAGAATAAATATTATGTTGGAACTTATATTGGAACATTCTACTCTTATTCAAGTCATGCCCATTAACTCAACATAGGCTATTAATGACATTATTAAAACTGGTTTATAGGATGGTCTACCTGAGATATTTTCAACATTTGTAAAAAAATATATAGGGCAGACCGAGGTGTTTTGAAACAGCACTGATTTCGCGGAACTTAAAGCCTTTATAGCGAACTGGCAATATCACTTCTCAACTGTTTTCCCCCGCCCGTGGCCCCCTCAGTTCGCGTCCGTGTCTCTAGCCTCATGGTTGTCTCAAACTAGATCCCACACCGCAAATCGTAAAAAGTTTTAAACGTTTTTTAAGATGTTTGGATAAACCCAAACCCATTATGTGTTTGGGTTTTATATGTTTCGACAGCTCTTTAACTAACAAATTAATTTATAGCATTTCTGTGAACACAGCTCATTTCTGTGTACTTGCTTCTTGGTTTTTAATTAAATAAAAATTGGGAAGATTTATTTTTATTTTAGACTGTTGAGGTGTATATTGTTATTACATGCCTACTGATTATAAAAGAAATACTGATAGAACTGTGGCGTGTCGCAAAATATACGATTTTGCAGCAGATGAAGTAATATTCCGACAGAAAAGTCTCGATTAGGCTTTGAGTTACAACCTCAACCAATCCTCCGTGTCATAAAACAGCTATGTAGCTAACGGAGACTCCTCCATCAGTTGGATATCCAGAGAAGACTGTATTTTCATCTTGAGAGGAGAAGGTACATTAGGACTCTTTTTTAAACTGCGCTGCTGATAACTTCAGACTAAGCACTAAGGAAGCCAGATAATTTGCCATTAGCTTGGCTTTGGTATATAATAAAAAATGTCCCTTCTTTTTTGGGCTGACCAGGAAATGGCAGATGCGGTTTCGCTTATGTCGTTCATGAAACCTCTTCCTGTTCTTCTTCTGATACTACTCCAAATAATAAGCATTGCTAGAGCTATAAGTTTTAATCCCACAATTGTTGATTTTTTTTTTTTTAAATGACATCACTATTCTTGACAATTACATCTGCAAGGGAAGGTTATATGGAACGTTGACGAGTCTGAAATCACTACTGTTCAAAGACCTGATCACATAATTCTTAGACGACGACAAAAACAAGTGACTGCCATGATATCGGCGGATCTTCTACATATTAATAACTATAACTTGACCTGGAAACGCTGAAACACGGATTTTTTTTTATTTATGCGGAAAAAAATTAACAACTATTTTATACGTGATGGACCGTCTGGATAATTAATGCCGCTAATGGATCAGGTTGGCCGTAGGAGGATGGCTTTTATACTTTTCTTGGATTCTTCAGAGACCAAGTTAGGTCATCAAAAGAAAATAAAGTTATATTGCTATTAGATAACCAAGCTTCTTAAGTTCTCAGACAGCAGTGAAAAATATTGAGTTCCTCCTCACTGCACCCGTGAGCTGCAGATCTAGTTTTGAGCCATTAAAAAAAGCATTTAACACTTCTTGCGATAACTGGATACGATCTAATCCAGGAAAAGTCATGACTATCTATGATATACTTGGGATAGTGAAAACGTGGTTTGATATCGCAGTCACATAGCGCAATATATCTTCCGGATTCAGTTCGACCGGACTTTGGCGAGTTAACACCGAA
Source organism: Phalera bucephala (assembly GCA_905147815.2). Classification (NCBI taxonomy): domain Eukaryota; kingdom Metazoa; phylum Arthropoda; class Insecta; order Lepidoptera; family Notodontidae; genus Phalera; species Phalera bucephala. The sequence continues at coordinate 14,502,296 of LR990609.1, read as the reverse complement.
ATATTACCTTCAAAGTTAAATTACTGATTGGCCCAAAGTTACCAAAGTAATTTTCATGACATCTGTCGTCGAGAAAACAAAATGTAATTTCAATCTTTAAAATATTAATTATTAATAAATGTGTACCTTCAAATAATATCATTATTTCTACTTTAGACCCTTAATTCTACTCAAAACTCATTAGTTTCAATTTACCTCGACCTCTGTTTCAAGTCACCTCGGTATGAGGGGAGTTTAAAACAAAACGACTTGTTACGTTCAAGTTGATTTTTCGCCCAAGAATTGTAACTTTACACTTTCTTTGGGTTAGACAACTGCAAGTGTAAGAAATGCACTATCAATGATACTAATCTCATACCATTTGTGTTCATAGTTTTTTGTTTAAACTCCCCTCGGTATGCCCAACAGTAATAGATATGTAATAATTAATGGTAACATAATACACAAGCTCTCATCGTAAATGTTATCTTCTCTTGTCAGAGGTTTAATTATAATATAAAAAAAACTAAATACAATGTCTTTGATTAAAATGTAAAAATCTAGTAAAATTATGTACTGTCTTAATATAATTTGATTTCACTATTATTTATGCTTAACAATACCTATACAGTTTATATACTAATAATTTGGAATTAATTCCGATATGTCTGTAATATTCTTAACAAAGTGCGGCCATTCTTTTATAATGTCGTAGAGTTTGTCGCCAGGGCTCAAAGTGGAAGCGAGCTGCCGGTGGGCGAATAGTTTGTAATCTTTAGCGAGTTTACCGAGTGCGACTCCTCTTCTTAACAGTTTGATGCAAGCGTCGATTTGCTTCTTAGGCGGCGCATCAGTGTTGAAAGTGCCAACAAAACTGATTCCCATACTGTATCTATTGTATCCCAAGGTGTGGGCACCGATGTAGTCCCAGCCACGGCCGTAGTAGGCAGAACCGTCGCCGGCGACTAAAAAGTTATATCCTATATCGTCCCAGTCTCTTGACTCGATGTGGAACGTTTGTATGAGTCGCACGCGTAGAACACACTCACTCTGCAATCGGAAAGTAAAGTCATGTTAATAACGTAATATTTTTCCTAAATCACACATGCTTTCGCCACATACGGACGGCAGAGCGGCGCTTACGTCACACTGCGAGCGCGACAGTACCGTCGGCATCGCGCCGGCCGCTAAACAACACAATACTATAATATTTTTCATATAAGATGCGTTGTGACAGTTTTAAGTGCCAAACGAAATTAATATTTAATTCAATGGCATTAAGGCATAAAACCATAAGTATAGAAACGGGTCATGCCTCTTATTGCCATTGAATAAAGTATAATTTTCTTTGACACTTAGAACTGTCGGAGTACCCATTTTACATGAAAAATACTATAGGGTCCCGCTCGCAACCGTATTAGGGGCCTACCGCGATCGAGTATTTATCGGCCGGGAGAGTGACAGTGATACAATTACTTTACAAAATAATAGCCAGTGACAGATATATTGAGGCGCGCTCGGAAATATACGACGTATGTGCAAAAACAATGTTATCATTTTCTAAAAAAAACTGCACTATTCAATAAAAAACTGCTTTACAAGTTCTATGCTACAATTATTTTCTATGTTTTTCAGTAAATTCTATTGATTAGTTCTTAAACATAACGCGTTGGAATCAGAAAATGTAAAGCAATAAAGATGTCTTTCGATATTTTTTCTATCAAGAGAATTTCTTTTAATCGTGTATTCCTTTAACTAGAATCTAAAATATGCGGTCAAAAATCATGTCTAAATATTAAGTCTCTCATCCAAATATTTCTTATACTGAATGGAGTACAAAAACTCGTTTTTTTGGCTGGTCGCGTTGTTTGCCGTCACACTGAGCGTGGCGGAGGTCTTCCGTACACTTCAGTACATTATAACTCCTCAGGCCGCGCCGGCGTTTCACTACGCTCACGCTGCGCCCACAATGCAACCAGGCCATACAAATTAAAATAGACGATTGAACTTGGTACTGCACCGGACCGCCGCACCAAAATCATTGTGCGATGCGATCTTCGCAACAGACGAGCGCACAATTCTCCAGACGATCAAATTTGAGCTAACAGCACACCATATCCGCCGGTCCGGCCACACCGAGGCCGATCGTCTGTATGCATTTTTACATAGGACGAAAACAATCATTACTACTGGTATTCTTAAAGAAGTGATCAGAGATGTTCAAAACAATTGTATTTAACCATAATCATTTAGTACAGCGAGATAGGTCACTGAACATTCTCAATCTTATCTGTAATAGGTTTTATTTTAGAAACGTTTATAGACATTATCAAAACCATATATTTGCAAAATATTTAAAGGGGCATTCCACAAAAATCGGACAAATCTATGTTTTATTATTCAGTTTGCTAAATAACATTTTTATTTATTACCCAAACTTTGTTTGACGTAATAATATATTATACTTCTTAAATCCTCTCTAATGCCCCAACATGTCAGTCCCTAGCCATGGCCGCGGCAAAATTTGATGCTTGGGCATCGATATTTTGTAAAACATTTAGTTTATACTTTTATTTTCTAACTCTACGGAATTTCAATGTAAAAGAGTACTTACACCGAATTACATGAATTTATTGTAATTGAACAAAAAATGATTACGTTTTCCCAACTCAAATTATTGTTCACGATTTTAATCATCAGGCCCTAGCCACTTGCGGATTTCAATATTTCACAGCATAATTAGTGAATGAGTATAATGTAAGGAGGTTGATTTTAAAGTAAGACACTTACACTCGTTTTGCGTGGGTCATTTTGTAAATCAGTGCAACCGCGAGAGATGCTGTGCAAACACGTATTTCTCCAGTCACTGCGTCAGTCCCAGTCAAGTAATTTTATCGTTTTATAATAGGAAATTAATTAATACTTACTAGTGCTCTAAGCTCTACGACTAGAAAAATATTTTTAGTTTTCCTTCGAAACGTCAGTCCCTGGATCGTCAGACCCGTGCTGTGAATCTGCCTAGGACGGCACTTAATCGTTATATTTTGAAATTATGTGATATTTATCTGTTTTATAGAAAGTTACAAGTAATTCAGTTTTGTTGTCCGACTACAAAAACGAAACAGACTGATTCAGTGAATTTAACTGTAAATTACTCAATATACTAAAAAGAAGCATGACTACGCGTTAATTTTGTTATTAAATAGGTGCTATGTAATTGTCAATAGACGCACTATCAATAAATACAATACAAACCCTTTATATGTCGTATTCACCACTATAACAATATTGTTCATCGGTCCCCAGAAGCCTAAATTTACAAAATTCTATAATTCTCATAAAATACTGCAAAAAGTGACTGGCCCTTTAAAGGTTGTAATAATATACTAATTACCATTTATATACACTTATAGGTAATTTAATACCATGTTAAAAATATTGAAGACAAAATATGTCCAAGAGTGCGTAATGCCCTATTTATGTGGAATCACCCTTAAGTATTCTTATGATCAAGAAAAATAATAGATTTAAAGCAAAACAAAACGGAACACGCAAATTGAAAAACTGAGAAAGTTTTGTGACTTACGTCGATAATTGAGCAAGGCCTACCCCTGGCCATGGGAGGCTTCAGGCTACTCGTTATTTGTGTCAAATGATCTTTACCCATTTACTTCAGTGCAACCACAGGAAGTTGGAGTGGCCCTATTCTTCTACCACGGAAATATGGCCAGCGACGTCACATCATTATTCCATATTATTTCCCCAATCATTATTGTCCCATAGGTAGCCGTTTCTAAACAAAACGGTTTACTTTCTCTCTATTAAAAATAATAATAAAATCAACCTGAGTGCTACAATCCTCCGTTGCTGTGTGCGATATGATCACCCACGGGACGGGCTGCCTTATTTTATCTAGAAGTTTGCTGTCTACAGGTTGTGCGAGCCAGTCTGTTCTAGGTACTATCCTTAGGTGATCTGGCGCAATTATCAAAGGATTTGCTGAAAATATGAAATTATACGTAAATTACAAAATAGGACAATAATTAAAGAAAATACCAGTTCAGTATTCCGGCAAGATGTGGGAAAAACGTGACGTGGTTAGGGTGACGCAGTCAGCCGGTCTCAGACGCAACCTTAAACCAACCTATATCCACAGGCGTGGCCATACATTTTGGTGGATTTAAGCTATACGACATATTAAAATACTTACTACCTCTTTAAAATAATTGCCTTTACCTATTCAAACAGGACAAACATTATACTAGTCAAATCCTGGCAAATCATTCCACGTCTCAAGTAATTCTCCATATTATGCTCAGGAATTTTGTCAATCTATTCTTACCATATACAAATCGATCGTTATATATTTAATGGAGGACTCAATATCAAAAACCGGTAATAATAATACATCATGCACACTGATCACATTTTTTTCAAATAGTGAATAAACTACGAAAGGCATAAATTAATTTGACAAATTTTATACTTCATATCGAATAACAGCTTTTTTGAAAAGAAACGATGATATTTGAAACGAAATCATAAGTGTGTCGTAACGACTAATGCTATAAATAATACCTTTAATAGAACGCGGGGCATAGGGATCATAATCGTCATCTAGATCCTCTGAGTCTTTCCTTGGTCTATACTTCACTATGTCAGTAGAAACATTCTTATCACCAACCGAATCATCCAATGTTAGTAATATATAAGACACCAATACAATTGTTAATGGCATCATGATCATTGTTAGAATTAAATGAAAGTTCTCATTGAATATTCCCACCACCTTTGTGTAGTCTGAAAGTACAACAAAAAATTTAGATTTTGATGGAAAATTTATAATAATATTAATTAAAATGAAATGGGACAGATAAAAAAGAACATGGTGAATTAAAAGCATAAGTACTTGCTAGCCCATAACATAAGTATAATAGAACTATCGGTGAGATATACAATATAAATCGCAGTCATCTAGTTTAATCAGTCAAATAGATGAACGGCTAGTCAGTTATGTAAACGGCATTCAGTTGAATGCCTACTTTGTTAGCTAAATGAAGATATCTAATGCTTAAAACTTTTTACTATTTTACTGCCCGGAGCTGATCTTTCTTCTTGCGGCCAAGTTCAAGCTGTTCAACTGAATAAAAGACTGCACCATATACCATATAGCCAAATGATTCAAAGTCAAATTCGTCCATTTAGCTAAATGACGAGTCGCTAATTTGTCGATGGCTGCAACATAAGTAACTAGCATCACCTCTCGTAACATGGTAGATCTTACGTTTACTAATACAATATTGATGTGGTGATAGGTACATAAATTTTGATAGATTGGATAAAAATAAATAACAATCCAAAATCATAATTGTGTAAAAAATATTAATGACTTTAGAATATTTCTTTTAACAGAAATTATAAGCTTTTAAGACAGTTTCAAACAAACATTTGAATACTGGCCTTCAAATACTTGACCAGAGGTGCCAAATTCAGAAAACTAGGCCTAAGCCAGCCAGTTAAACTATCAGAATATCTGCGTTGGCCAGGTCCATCACTATGCTCAATTCCAGGCTTCTATGTGTTACCGTTCCCAAAAAAACGGTTATGATATTTAGACTAACAGATACTGGATCGTAACAGAAAAGGAGGACATTGGAATTTTTTGTCTGACATCGCGTCTTTTTAATGCCAGTCGATAGAACCTTTAAATCCATTGAGGATTTCCTTTTGAGGACATTTTTGCCTAAAACTGATACTCTGGCGGGAAATCAACGATTTTTTGTATGACATAGATGTAATCTTTGAATGCTTTTCTTGAGTCCTACACTATCAACGCGTGCATAAACTTGAACCTCCGCGCGCAAAATGGATCGAAAGAAATGAAAAATATTGAAAACTACAATAGCCACATTCGCTATAAAAAAACTTAATAATATAAGTGTACATTTACACGCTGACGACATTTTTACGTTGCTAATGGTTAAAAGAAATATGTTCGGGGGTTGAATCGGCATGTTATCGTTTCTTAACGACTAAATATAAGTTAAGCAGATTATTGAAGCCTTCATTCTTGAAATACTGCAGGTTTAAGTCATTACAGACCTATTTTTAGTACTTAAATCAATTCGAATCTGTAAACGAGTGTTAAAACCTGTGGTTATCGTCCTTAGAAGTTCGCTTCTTGTTTATTTAATGAAAGCAATGATGCCTTTCAAGATTTAAGTCAAAGATTTTGTTTAAACAAAGTTAAATTCAAATGTAGAAGAATGTGGAGTAGACGGATTGACTAAAACACCAATAAACAAGGAATATGGATTATATTACAAGAACAAGAAAATATTCAATCTAACGAAGACATTAAAAATCTGACACAGTACACATCGATGGCATCGGCTTTATTCTATATACCAAAAAAAATATGAAAGAAGATTTAATTGAACCATTTCACGAGATGTATTAGACTTTACCAAGTCCAACTTATTCACGTTAAGGTCAGGAAATTGCCAATTTGTATATAAGTATATCTATAATCTGTATCTAATATAATATCTATAATCTGTGGTTCTATAATCGTTTTACGGCCGGTTTCAAGATTTGCTTACTACAGATAGAATTTTGACATATTTTGTATGGAAAATCTGTCAAAATCCTACTGACAGTAAGCAAATCTATCCTTGACTTGAATATTGAAACCGGCCATTAGTATTCAAAACTTCTCGGTAGATAGATGAATGAATCAGCTTATACTGCTCAACTGCTAGGCAAAGTTCTCGAATATATCAAGTCTGTCTATCTATCTATATCCTTTGCGGGGTAGGCAGACAGTACAGAGTTCCAACAGGTTGTTTCCTTACATACCTCACTGGCTTCCTCCACACTCATAGTTCGTCTCATACACGCTCACCGATTAAGGAGACTCTTGACTTGCCCTTCAGATAAGACTTGGTCTATTTGATCGTGGTAAGATAGTCTAGGTCTTCCCCGGTACCTACATCCTTCCACATTCGCATTATATATCTGCTTAGTCATTATTTCTTCTGACATTCTTTTTATATGCCCCAACCAACCAAGCTGATTTTTCCAGATACGAAACGATTTTAATAACCAAATAAAAAAGGAGCTTATTTAAGGGCTCCACTACCTCTTACAACCGATTTTAATGACTTATAACCAAACTGCTTCATTATATTCTGTACGCCCAATTATCTCCACTTATTACCACTGATTTCCACTAGTAGTTGATTTGTTTGAGGACTTTGCCTTGCCTTTAGTGAGGCAGATATTGTTATATTAATTGCATATTTTATTGGTATACAGAAATAAGTAAATCTATAATCAATATAGAAATAAATATCGGTGTGTACTGTATCAAAATTTTAATGTCTTCGTTAGCCTGAATATCTTCTTGCTTTTCATCTAATAAAACATATTCCTTGTTTTTCAGTGGTTATAGTCAATCTGTATACTTCTGTGTGTATACTTTCATTTAATCAACAAAAAGATAATTTCTGACGACGATAACCACAGACTTCTTTGTAGATTTCAATTTATTTTTACTACTGTCTTGTTCTTACTTACTTCGCTCTTGACATAATGGTTTTGGTCACGATGAGGTTTAGTCGCTGGAGGCTGATGTAGCTCGACTTACGATATCTCTCCATATAGTTCGATCATTTGAAATTCTGGTTCTCGACCCTAGGATTCATCATCATCATCACCTTTTTACAACCCACTGCAGGGCATAAGCCTCCTCCCTTTTGTGCCATTCCTCGCGGTTACCATAGCATTTTCCATCAGGTGCTTGTAGGCTTTATACAATTGCGACAAGAAAGACTAGATAGATTTTCGGAAATAAACTCAAAGCAGAGAACCCACAAAATCCAATATAATAACCATTTTATACATGCAATTTTCTACCCCAATGCCAATTTTGTCTGAGGTATTTAGCTAATGACTTAAACCTGCAGTTCTATACATATAATAAAATAAATAAAATGGGAAACTAGAACAGGGCTGAGACACTCCAAGGAATTTCTTTCCACATGGTGTGACAGCGACAGTAAGAGACTGCTAAAACATAGTAGACTGCAATTAAGGCAACTAATCGGAGCATATACTGGCCACTATGGCACAAAAAAACATCTTACACAAGATGAATCTCTGCAGCGACGTGACATGCATGAACTGTGGTACAGAAACTAAAACCATGAAGCACCTCCTATGCCACTGCGACGCTCTGGCGGCGCGGCGAATGAAGCTGCTGGAAGTGGCCTATCCAAACCCAGAGGAATTTCGGCTCTTTCCCCCTGCTGGAATCTACAGCCTTGTACAGAGAGTATTCTTCAGGTACGTAAGAGCATCAGGGCAAGGCAGCACAAAAGATCCCATCGGGTTGAAGTGCGCCTGCGGTCCCCTCGGTCCGATAAGCCAATGACAAGATAAGATACATATAATAAAACTGTAACCGAGCCGAATCTGTATATTGAATATTTTTTGAAAAGTTTAATGGGGGTACACTTCCTTATCGATATAGAGGCTGACACATTGTTTTTTTGGAATTATTTTCCGTCTGTCTTTCTGTTTCTTTGTGTTTCAATTACGCATAAACTACTGAACGGATTTCAATGAAATTGGGTACAGTCATAACTTAACTTAATATAAAAAATATTTTTTTATCCCGTAAACAAGAACCAATCCGGGATAGTGGCGGGATAAACCATATAACTTTATTATTGTTGTCTCGAGCTGTAATGTTACGTTAAAATGTGTGATTTTGCCTACACATGAATTCCTCCATGAACTTATATTGGACTCATATTCGTCTCCTCACAAGAAATCTTCGATGGTTTAAAGCACTCATTTGAAATTGTGCATACACGTTCAATTTGAAACATGATTTCGTGTATGAACCGATGATGCATTTGGTATTGTCTCTTCTGGAGAGAACTCTTTAACGATAAATGGCCCGGACACGAAACTTTGTATATTCATTTATTTAAGACATGATTTTGATCATGAACATGAACTGCATAATCTTACGAGAAGACTGACACGAAATATACTGACAATATTCTGTTAGATACTAAGCTCACTATGTACGTTTTTAAATATTATTACGCCAGATTATGATTTTTGGCAGGGTAGGTATAAAAGGTTTAAATCAGAAATTTTACTAATTATTGTGTAATAAATGGATAAACAGGTAATCCTTCTCAATAATAAAGTACCCAGGTATTGGAAGAAACTTAGTATGGAGGTGTCTTAGTTCTTAGATATATGTCAAATTACTTAATATTTAGTCGTTAAGAAACGATAACTTACCTTTTCAACCCCCCAACAAATTTCTTTTCACCATTAGCAACGTAAAAATGTTGTCATTGTGTAAATGTACACTTATTTTTATGTTTTGTCCACATTTCATCAAGTTTTCATAGCGAATATGGTTTTTGTAGGATTCAATATTTTTCATTTCTTTTGATCCAGGCATTCAGATCCTCATTGGATTTAAAGCTTCTATTGATTGGCATTCGACAAACGCGACATCAGACAATAAATTTCAATGTCCCTCTTTTCTCAATCGACATGCGATATGTCGTCCGTCCAATGTGCGAGATGGCGACAGGATTTTGGTACGAAACCCTTATTTCGCGAACCTAACAAGCTCCTATTTTTAATTTATTAAAATATATATTTCAATCTGCCAATATCAAATGCAAATTGTAAATTCATGACAGCAGAATATTTACTTAATCGTTAGAATCGTATTGAAGAGCTACAAAAAACTATAGTTTTAACGAGTTGCCTGCTTTTATCTTTGCTTGAGAGGATAATAACGAAAGCAGCATAGTTGCTCCTAGAAGTTAAAAACGACAAAACAAAGCTCTGAAGATGTCTCCTAATAATAGTTATCTTAAAATTTACTTACTTGTAGTAGATGCAGATGATGACTCTTCACCTTTACCATCAAATGATGAATTATCTTGATTATGATTACTTAATATAATTGATAAAATTGTAAATACACCTCCCAGTATAACAATACATACAGCAGAAAACGTTATTTTATGCCACTTTTGTATATGAAATCTCTTGACTGCTGAAACCAATTAAAAATGTTTTAAAGTTGATTTATTTTATAACATTAAGTAGTGAAAGATAAAGTTACTAATACGACAAAGCAAACCATTACACTATTCATAAAATTTTACTAGTATTTTTAGTGTCAGAAATTCTATGGTTGCTAGCCACAATTTAAAAAATACAAATTAGAATATGTAAAAAAGGGCAAGAAACACAGTTACGTTATTTAAATAGTTTATCTGTTATAAGCAAGTATGGTACCTACTACAAAAATATAATATGACTACAGTCCAAAAAGGATCTTTTGGCCCGCGGCCAAAATTTGAAACTTTCGCTGGCATCAAGTGAAATGTCAATTAATGACCGTCGCAGAGTTGCCGTTTGCTATGATATTTATCCAAGCTCTTTTTTTAATTAATAACCGTGCGGACCTGTCAAAATATTTCTCAAAAAGTAGGAAAATTTTACAAAATTATAATCCTAATTTTACACCAACCTGTCAATGTCACCTATGGGTCAAAAGCACTATATAAGAAGGTTAAATAAAGAATCACATTTTTAAAAAACATAACAAAATACAGTAAGAGTGTTTGTAAGTGCTGAAAATTATAAAATTTGATAATCTCAGAAGCAGAGACAATTTTCAAAACGAATTTCAATGAATATTCTCTTTCTATAATACATTTATGTATTTACTGTATTTGTTTCACTACTGTTTTCATAATTTTGTACACCTGTTATGATATAAATCATTAGACAGCAGTGCTTATAAATTAAATTTGCAGTTTTTAGAGGAAATATTGCAAATTCTCTGCAGAAGCAGGCAATGAGGGGGAGGATTTTAAATCATTTTCACAGCAATGAGCATAGAAATGGACATGAAACCGGCTAGAGCGAGAGTGTCAACAGCAGCAGTGGGCAGAGAAGTAGAAATAAAAAATAGTAGTGCAAGTATGTAATATTACATGCTTGCATTGTTTAATTTATATAGAGTCCGACAATTATTATAAATGTGAAAGTTTATTAGGATGAATGCATGGATGCTTGTTCCTCTTTCAGGAAAAAACAACTGAAAGGATTTTGTTAAAACTTTACAGTTGTATAGCAAATCAGAATAACACAGGCTATAGTTTAAAGATACCAGCGACCAGCCCCGGCTTCGCACCCCTGAATTATGCACATAAACCTTCCTCTTGAATTACTCTGTCCATTGGTGATAACCATATGAGAATCCGTTCGGTAGTTATTGAGTTTATCGCGTTCAGATAGACAGACCGACGTGGCGTGGGGACTTTGTTTTATAATATGTAGTGATTAGAAAATACATTACAAAAAATCTTTTATAAAAAAGGTAAACCAACTTCAAAAAGCAAAAAAATAAATATTTGAAGTCGGTGCTGGTTGGTGCAGTCGGTTACTTGGCACCGACTTCAAATATTTATTTTTTTGCTTTTTGAAGTCGGTTTACCTTTTTTTATAAAAGATTTTTATTTTACAATTTTAAGTGACCAGTGAATTATTCTATAGTAGGGTACCTATAGGATTGACGTAATACCCATAATATCGCAATTTACACATGCCTATTGTTTGTCGTTAAGGAGTTCCCTGGTGTATCTTCTAAGTCCAAGGTCCAATGTCAATAAAATTAATATGGGACCACCTTGGAGATATACTGAACCCAATGCAAAAAAATTTCAAAATCGGTCCACAATTGACGGAAATATCGCTGAACATACATAAAAAAAAAAAAGCATACATACAACCGAACATAGAACCTCCTCTTTTTTGAAGTCGGTTAAAAATATACGCGTGCGCAGCTGCAAGTAATAGCTAGTTCAATAATAATAATAAATTTTGCATATAGCTGCACAGCTTTTACTAAGTTTTACTATTAATAACAGTGTTTCAGGAGTGTAGAGAGATATCCTTACGTATGTAAGGATATCTCATAATATTGATACTTAAAAAAATGTGACATTCGCAAACGCCTTATGTTTTCAATTGTTCACATTTCGCTGTGCGAAAAAGCTATCGCTTTTAATAATCTACGCCTTAAATAAAAAACTAGAACCTCTATTCTGTTTTCTCTATTTATTTTCTTTTCTATAGTCTTATTTATCTTTATGTTTCATCATTTCCTTGTAATTTTCAATTAATTCTTCCATCTTTTTTTTATTTTGATTTTAAGTTGTAAAGGATGTGTTACTTTATGTGTGTATCTACTTAGTAAATTTAATCCAGCATAGAAATCGGCTTTCATTTGTGCCGTCATAGTATATAAAAATAATTACCACACACATGTTAAATTATAAGAATCTCAACAAACTTATGGCAGAAACGTTGTGGCAGGATTTTTCAAAGGGAAGATCTTCCAGCCAGACGGGTGGTGTCTGGCGGGGCCTGCCACTCTCCCCAAGAGTTGTTGTCGGGGGCTTGTATATATGTTACACGTCGTGCGCACTCTAATATCGAGTTCTAGACATGTATGGCGAATCGTCAGCACCATCTATTGGTAGGTAGTCGCAACTATGTAGCGATGTATAGGGGTCGCTAAAAACTTCATGAAGACAGGAAAATGCCAATAAGTTTTTTAAGCACAATTAATATTTTCAATATGGATGTTGATTAAAATTAACACATACAATTATAAGTATCAATACAATGTTTGACGGACAATTTAGCACAGTGGTTAAGAGCTTAAGCCGCTCAGCGGATGTGTCTAATAGTCGCAGGTTTGATTCCCGAACGGGTGTCCCGCATCTTTGTGTGATCCACAATTATTTGTTTTGGTCTGGGGATTTGTGTATGTGAATTTTTATGTTTGTCAATGCACCTACAACACAGGAATACATCATAGTGTAGACCTACGTTTTTTAAAAATGAAATGGAAGAAATACAAAATTTATTGCAAAGGTGCAATCAATCAATCATTCTAGCTATCAGGCAATTCAATAATATTAATACTGAAAGTTATGTCTCATTTGAAGTACAATACAAATCTATGGTATACATCTCTATACATATCAAATATAGGCATGACAGTGTGTGTTTACTACATATATTTTATCCTCTTTGAAAACTTCTTGGTACTGCCAGTTATGCTATAGGAATCTTTCCTTTCTCATGCTACTACCAATGTAGTACCTAACAAGAGCAAAATGGCCACTATATATAATACCACTAAGTTCCTAAAGATTTTTTAAAGTACAATGCAAAGATCCTGTTCAACTCAGAATGTATAAACAATTATCTCTAAGTAGGTATTGAACTAGTATTGCCTTTATTAACACATAGCTGCCAATGAAAAAAATGCCCCTTCTCATTCGGGCCATGGCGGACAATGTTGGGCGACACTGAAACTTTCCGTTCAGGCCGTGTCGGACAACGTTGACCGCGCGTCAGACGTGTGTTCGAAATTGTCTGCTGCGCCGACGGACACCGACACCGAGATAATTTACTTATAAGCTGACCCGCGCGGCCCTCTAGTTTGCCCCATATAGCTTGGTTCTTACAAGACTATCACTTAGAAAAAATATTTTTGAGACGCTACTGTAAAATGTAAATCACTGTACGGTTCTTTAGAATCATAATAAATTAAACCAACTTTTAACAGAAGAAATAGCTGTTTAATTATTTAAAAAGATATATACTCATATCATTAAGGCATCTCTAGAGCAAATTAAAACTGAAATTAAACATAATGTTATAAAAAAATTAAAAACTTCTCCAAAAACTTATTGATAGGTAAACTGACTAATCTCCGCTTTGCCGATGATATCGTGCTGTTTTCATCCACACTATCAGAACAACAACAAATGCTCCAAGACTGAGTACAGCAAGCCTCGAGGCTAGATTATCCATGAAAAGATCAATAACTCAACTTACGACCAGCAGCACGAAATGTAGATCACTACTATGCGTAGTGCATAGTGTCAACGAACATACGTATTTGGGCCAGACTGTCTCGTTTCATAACCGGCATGATTCAATAGACAGAAAGAGAACGCCTGGAAGAGTATGATCCTTGAGGCATATGATGAAGGACCACCTTACCTTGTCCCTCAAGCCAGACTTATGAATATGATGTTTGACCCGTCGTAACCTATGACGGTACAGTGGACGAAATCAACAACAGGCTGGCTCTACCAGCGTACTGTCCATACGGTCGGGTCCAAGTATTTGAAGCCCTACCGTAAAAATAGGCCTCAAAAACTAACTAACTACACCCGGAACCTCATGGCTGAGCGACATTCCATGACGCTCCAAACCTCCGATGATGCTAAGTCCTATAGGCAGCTCAATGGACAGATATTGAAGTCCTTGCGACGCGATTTACGGTTCTTCAATACAAGGCGAATTGAGGAGACCATAGAGCAGAAAAAGGGCTCCAAAGTGTTCGCAAGAGACGCGTCTATTGGGCAAAGCCAGTTGACGAAGCTGAAGATGGAGGATGGAAAAATAACGTCGAATAGGTCAGAGGTGCTCAGGGAGGTAGAGAGGTTCTATAGGCAGTTATATACCTCAGTTGCTGAACCTGTTGTTGACTTGATAAAATACCCAAGAGCCAAGCTAACCCGACACTACACTGAAGATATCCCGGACATCAGCCTGTACGAGATTAGGATGCCTCTCAAACAACTCAAAAACAACAAAGCGCCGGGCAAAGACGGAACGGACGGACCGCAGAGCTTCTGAGGGCGGGTGACTCGCCGGTACTTAAAGACCTTCAGAGGCTGTTTAATTCCATCTTGCTCGAAGGCAAAACGCCGGATGATAACACTTTATAAAAGAACATTTTTATAAGTTGTTTTCGAGAGTATTCAGGAATCGTCTCGAACGCAGGCTTGATGACTTCCAGCCTCCCGAATAAGCCGGTTTCCGGTAAGGCTTTAGCGCCATAGATCTTCTCATCCAAAATACCTCAGTGCTCCAAGACTAAAGTTTTTAGTCAATGTGTGTTGCCAGTGATCACATAAAAAAGCTTAGAGTTGCTCAGCGAGCTATGGAAAGAGCTATGCTCGGCGTTTCTCTACGCGATCGAATCAGGAATGAGGAGAAGTTCGTAAAAGAATCAAGGTCACCGACATAGCCCTCAGGATTCGCAAGCTGAAGTAGCAATGGGCGGGCCACATAGCGCGAAGATCGGACGGGCGTTAGGGCAGAAAGATTCTAGAAGGGAGACCACGTATTGGCAAGCGCAATGTAGGACGACCGCCTGCCAGATGGACCGACGATCTTATGAAAATCGCAGGAAGTCGTTAGATGCAGGTGGCATCAGACCGGTTACGCTGGAAAGCAATTGGGGAGGGCCATGTTCAGCAATGGACAAGTATAGGCTGAGATGATGAACCTACGATGCTCAAACTTGGTCGCTACTTGAAGAGAAGAAATTCAGACTTAAGGTTTACCAAAGAGCACTAAATAGATGGATTGCATCAGAAACACCAGGCTGCCTTTTACACTCAGGTTATGGATGTAGGCTTAAAGTCAGCAAAGCTGTAGTGGGATTAGACGGGGCATCTTTCGTGTGAACCTGCAAAGTTGGTCAAATATCGTCACGGCATGGATCTCTGAAGACGGTCATAGTTGTCGTGGTCGACCGAGATGAAAATGGAGTGTCAATTTGGATACTTTTTCAGGAAAGACATACTAATGGTCCAGGATTAATTTATGTTGAGACATCAAGTGGAGGCCTTAGCCCAGCCGTGGGACATAAGATAGGCCATTAAAATAAGCACGAGAATCTTGGTTGGGGGTGGGCGACAATGTGACTGCGTGGCCCTATGGAACGGATTTTAGATTTTTCGTCCGCTGAGGCCATGGCGGTCAATGTTGTCCGACGCTTAATAATTCATAAAAGAGGATCGAAAATCATTTTATGTTAATTATACACATTAATTATGCATATAATCTAACTAAATAGTGAAAAAAAACAGACCATTAAAATTAAGAGTATCTGGGACTTTTGCTTGGCTTGGTAGCATAATCAAGTGTCGCCCAACATTGACCGCGTTGGCGGTTAACATGTTAATAACAAGTTTGGATAAATTTATTGTTGTTTTCTATTACATCTAAAATATAGGCTACATAAAAACAATGTACCAAATGATATATGTATATATCATCATGCCAGATCCCTTGCAGTATAAGCAGAGAGTAGAGTTCCAATATTATAGCACATTACTATTGTTACAAGTCTGTATGATTCTAAGAGAGCTATGACTCAAGATATAATGATAATTCGCTGTGCTAAAGAACAGATATAAAAGCTTGATGCTTCATTTACATAATGGTTGACAATATCATATAAATATTAACAATGACTTGGTGTAGTGGTTTGAGAGTAGTCAGTTTGGTTCATTACATTAAGTTGTGTGAATCCTTGCAAAAACGAAATTATTGTGTGACATATAAATATTTGATTTGGTCTGGCTCTTAAGGTACATATTCATACTCATGAAGAATTAGTATTAGGTCAGTTATATAAAAGAAATTGGAAACAATACTTACTGGCATCATTCTTAGATTCCTGCTTATGACTTCGAACAGGTACATCCTCATCTTCAGTTTTAATGTACGAGGCGTTCTCAACACCAGAAGTATTCTGGATGACCTGCTGTATAGTAACAGGGCCGTTAAAGTAAGTGGTGTTCCCGATAGTAACATTCTCCGAGTTTGTCACTGCTACGTTACTACAAACAGGAGAGCTGGGCTTCACCAGACTGTTCGGGAGGTTCCGCACGTCAAGTGCCCCCGAATATCTCCCAACAGCCTTGTCATCATCGTCACCCTCGGTTCTTTCCTCAACTATTTGAAAATCGTTTAATTCCCCTTCGACTTTTATACCGGGTTTATTGACATCATGCAATGAGTTCGCTTTCAATGCCATTTTAGCAATACCTACATTGAAATTATGCACTTTCACATTGTCTCAAATCTATGCTAATGCACTAATCTAACATATTAGTAATTCTTGCCTGAAATGTACACAAAGCTAAACTTTTAGCAAAATTTATAAAATTGTAAATTGTAAATCACACTATTTATTTTAGCAATTTCAGATTCGATTTTTGCACATCAATGCACAGCAATCGAAAACAGATAATTAATGACGTCACGTAATGGCCATTTCCAAGCCATTTCAATCGAAAATTCCGGTGTTTTTAAAAATCAGTACGATTATTAGTTCCATTGAAATTTTATAAACTAAACCTGCATATTTTATTAAATTTTACTGTTTACAGTTTTATTCACGATAACTTTTACCTATGCATCCATACTATTACACTTATTTTTATCGCCATCTTTGTCATACACTATGAATGTGACAGTGACAAGCATAGCGAATTGATAGATAATGAACGAAGAGCATAGACTCAATAGAATTTTGGTTTATACCACAGGTTCACACCGTGTTCACACACACACCAAAAAAAAAAAGGAAAGGGCGGGAAACTTTGAAAGAATGCGAAAAGAAAGCTGCTGGGATTGAAATTTTATATAATAATATTTGTACTTGTAGTATAGATCATTATAATAGTGTATCAAATTATATAATTGTGTAAACTATACTGTAATAAATAAGATTTTTTTGTTTCTAATTTTTAATTAAGATTTCAGAGGGACTCGAACTGACTCCTACTGGACCTCATAGATTTCAGCAACACTTACGAGTGGTATGTCGGGTGAAAATCGAACATTGTAAACATTGTACCTAAACCAAATAATGCTGCTCTCTGTGGTACCTGTGAGGTTTAGTAGTTGTTGGAAAAAAACTAAATTTAAATTATAATTTTTATAAATTGTACTATTATATATATATATATATATATATATATATACAATTTACACATACACATAATAAACAATTTAACCAGGTCGTATACATTGATTGATGCTATGCTAGCCTCATTGGATGTTTTTTTGTACATAGAAAGGAACCTGAAAGAAGTCGTTTGTACCGCATACCTACCAAAGAGATAATTGCCACAAAATAAAATGCTGTCTGTTAATAATAAAACGTTTATTTCCGTTAATAAATACACATTATTAATATGTATCTTATTTTGTATAAATTAGTTTGTTACTTGTATGAAATATACCAATAATTATTACAACCAATCGATCGATAAAATGTAAAAAATTGTCACAATATAATAATAGGTACAGACAAGTTCATTAATATATAAGCACTGACACGGATTTAAAATATTGTAAAAGTTGGAATGGTCAAAAAATGTCATAAAATCTGTACATGATTAGAATCTCATGATGTAAACAATTCAATAATATATTCCTGTATATTTGAAAATTCAACTCGGTATGAGCTGCCATATACATACACATTTAGTTTTTATATTTAGTGTATTTTTACGCTTAAATATTTCATAAATGAGGATATGCCAACATATTAACGAACGAGTGCCCTGATAAATTAATTATATTGGAATTTAGTATAAAATTAGATATGAGAGGACAACAGTCCTTGAAGTATAAAGTAGGCACATTAAAAGTCCTTCATGTCATATACATTCACCTGACGCTTTTAGCATGAGCTAAAGCTATAAAGCTTTACTGGGTTTCAGGAATTAGAACGTACCATATTGTTAGGCGGAAGACCCAGTACACCAAGTAACTCTACATTGGCTACCAGTACCTGTTGATGCAGGCGCTGTTTGTAATTTTTGGCCATTACAATGACGATTTACACTATAATTGGGATATGTCAGAGATCCGGGCTTCGCGGAAACAGTGGTCCGCTAGGATCAGGACAAAACGGTCCCCTAATATTTATAAGAATACATTAAAAAAAATTCAGCTCCAGTCAAGCTTCACCGGAAAAGAAAGCGAGTGTGGATTCAATGACTATAGTCTGCCTGAATAAGTCCTGACCTGAATGCCTGTAAATAGATGTTTATTTGCAGACCATGCGGCAATTTTATTTTTCATTTCCTAAGAAAAAAGCAGTAGACCTAACCTCTTAATACATTGTCCTCATTTTCGAATCCTTGTGAGCAATTGTAACATTGAGCTATGGATTTAGATAAATAGCTGCAATGGTCTGCTGCTGACCGTTATACACGTTAAAATATTACTTTTTGCTTAGTACTATAGATAGTACGAAAGATAGATTAACTATAAAAAACTACAAGAGCTGTCACCCGTTTCATCTCACAACTTTATAGCTGTATTTATTTTTAACTTCATAAGTAGTTTAGGTATATGTACTTAATATACATAAAACACAACATTCTTAACTGACTCGCTTATTGGGTACTTATTGGGGTTTTTCCAAATTCTACGAATCCGGAAGATACGAGTATTAGTTAGCCGTTTCTTTTTCCAAAGCAATTATATAACTTTCGATTGCTGGCAATCTTAATATCACGAAGTAGCATGTTATATACATGCAAAATTCAATAAAGGTTTCAGTAAAGTATAAAAATATCAATAAAATTTTACAAAATGGTACCTATTTCTTTAATGTGTGCAATTTGGGAGATCTAGAATTAAGGTACAATCCCAATACACTCTTCGCAGATGTTTCATCACCGCGTAAACTCTTAATACAGATCCTTCCATGGTAATAATACCAGCATTGTCATTTTTTTTCTCAAGAATGACACGGTATACCAATGATATATAGGTGATACTTTGCATTTTATGTGGGATATGTTAAATCATTAATTATAAATTAGAGCGGAAGCCCAATGGCAAGATCCACTCTAAAGGACCAAGATTGTCCTAGACGTCATAGCAGTACTCGTAGCTACCTAATACACCAATACAATATCTGAAAGACTGAAACAAGGATTAGAATAATATTGATAAATCGATGTGTGTGTGTGTGTGTGAATGATGTACGCTGTTGGCCGCGAGGCCTTTACAGCTTCACCGGACTTAAAGGCGAGCGTGCAACCACTACGCTCTAGCCAGCCAGAAGGGCAAGAGGCGACATACTCGGAGGCGCCCTCGGTTGGGACAGTCGCTGTAGGGGGCGGGTGCACTACTAAGTGCACCGGTCAACCGCCGGCTATGGGAGGGGATCTACTACTACGTCGTCGTCGTCGCCCGTATTCTGAGCGGAAAGAAAGGATGACAAAGCATCGGGGGGGTCGGTGAGAACATGTCGCGGCCGGCTGTGGCGGCAGGGGTCGGGTGGGAGATCGTAGTCGGCGGTGGCTACGATTAACGGATTCGCATGGGTCGATGCGTTCGCGAAGTGACGTGTTGACACCTTTTAATAAAGGCGCGAATAGGTTCGAGACCTAGATCGGAGTGGATGATAAATCGATTCGCAGGATGTCTTCAAATATTACGCTTGAGGTAGCGCCACAGTGTTTTCACTGTGGTACGTCTACATATTTCATACAATTAAAAAAAAGAAACATTTGCAGCGCCACTGGCGTTCCTTTGCAGCAATTGTCCGAAATTACAGTGTGTGTGAAATAACTGCGCTGCTGGCCGCGGGGCCTTTACAGCTTCACCGGACAAGATCACTAAGAGCTTTTTGATCGTTTGAAGGCGGACCTTTACAATGGACCACTATATGAATGACTTTAGAAAATAGTATGCATGCTAATTGTCACCCCGGACATTAAGTTTAAATGTAAATAAAATTGCCTGATCACAATCATAAATTTAACAACAACCTAACCAATATCTTAGTGTTAACATTACATTAGAACACTGGTAACATCGTACATACACCTACATACAGTTAGTGACACAATTACATTACACTCATTTGACATTATACAGGATGACTGGTAAGACAAATTAAATGAAGAAGGCAGAAAACCAGTATCACATCAATCGAGAACACTATCACAAAACCGTATATCTGAACAAAAACTTTCAATTTCTAAATGACAGCCTTGAAGTCTTGTATTTAATAAGAAAAAAAATAAGGGATCTCTAATAAAGGTACAATCCGACAAGGATCTTTACTAAATGTTACCCATATTTTCACACCAACGCTCCCCTGTCAATGTCATCAATGAATCAAAAGATCCTCGTCGAACTATATTTTTCTGCTTTATTAGTGGTATTAGACATTCTTTATCTTTGCTCATTGTACCCAGAAAAAGGAATTGTGGTTGCCAGTCACCCTGAATAAATATAGTTTAATTGTAAACAAATAATTGACTATTAACATCTAACATGTAAAAATATAATATGACGTCAATATAATTTAAATTAATTATAACGGCAGTTTGAAAATAATAACGTTTTAGGTTAGTCAGACTAACCTTAATGGTCAAGGTGAGGCAGACTTTCAATACATATTTGTAATACTAGCATGTAAGGCTGAACATTTCAGACTTACATACGAAATAAGTCTTAATAATGTACACATACAGCTCCTTATTACTAGTTAGCTGTGATATAATATAATATTGTGTCTCAAGATAATTTACTTTAGAATTACATAGGTTAAAAGAAAAATCAAATAGAAACTTTGGAATTACAAAAGACAGGAAGCATATTTTGGCATTGAAAATCTGTTAGCTATAGCAGCTATGGCCTTTAACTTAACCTAAAATTATTTATAAGTTTTCACCATTATTATCTTACACAAGTCAATCAATTAATAAATATTAATCAATCAATAAAAAATTAATCTATCTATATCATCACGCCAGATCCCTTGCGGGGTAGGCAGAGAGTACAGAGTTCCAACAGGTTCCTTACATACCTCTCTGGCGTCTCTCCGTGGCGTCTAAATATTTTTGTGATAAATTATCACCCTGGTAATGGTATCATAATAATTGATTGTTACTTTTTTATTATTCAACATTAGGATTTGGGTCTACATTTAAATATTAATAAAGATTTCAGTTAATACATTATTACCTATCATGTTTCTCGTTACTGGGCATAAGACGATTACAAAGGATGTGTAGAGATAGAGTTTACAGTTTGTTGACACTTGGAATAACATTTTGACTTTGATAGCGTCCAAGATAAGCCCCGCAGTTGGGACATTTATGGTTCACATTCATGCAGCTGTCTATGCAACACGGAATGAGACAGCATCCCAGGCAACATCTGTAAATAATTCATAAATTTTATTTCTGTTAGTTTTTTATTGCCATAAATGGCATCAGGTGCAGCACAGTTTAGATGGAAAACTGCTCAAGCATTAACTACATTATAATTTTAAATATGGCCTATCAAATACAAATTATCAAGCATGCCTGCTGAGTTTCTCTCTGGATCTTCTTAGTGGAGGCTGCATTCTCATATGATGGTAGACCAGTAAGTTAAAAAAATGTAAACCTGACAACTTCATTTTTCTTCATTTTCTCTTAAAAAACGTAGCCCCACACTAAGATTTATTCCTGTGTCGTGAGTGCGTTTACAAACATGAAAATTTACATACACAAATACCCAGACCGGAACAAATAATTGTGGATCGCACAAAGATTTGTCCCGTGCGGGACTCGAACCCGCGACTATTAGACGCAGTGGGCAGAGCGGCTTAAGCTCTTAACCACTGCGCTAAATCGTCCGTCGACTGACTATTTATAAGTGCTCCCCAGGGTTTACACAGAATAAATGGTGCAAATTTGATTTCGATACCAATTACCATTAATAATCCGAGATCTGATTCACTCAAACAAGCTGAACAAGTTTATCAGTGCAGTTTTTTTACATAATGTAGTACAGCTCTGATTTCGGATGGAGCAGACAGACTTGTAAACATATCTGATGTGGTAATACTCAGCTGATAATATAATGGAAACTTACCCCAACAGGCAAAGAATAGATCCTGTAACGTAAGCAATAAGTCCGGGAGTTTTTTGAGTAGCCGTGTTTATCTCAGCCTGGCAGCTGGGGCATATCATGTGAGTTGAATGCGGACCTACTGGAACCACTGTCGTTACGATTTGGGGACCCGCCGCTGCAAAACAATAACTATTGAAACTAAAAATAATATATGTCTTTACTATATATTAGTCACATTCATGGAAAGAAATAATTTATCATTGGCATTGTGGTTAAAGAACTTAATGCCTTTACAAGTGAGTAAACATGATAATAAACGGGAAGAAAAATAATTGTAATTGTAATAGTTGTGACTGCCTCGTTGGTCTGGTGGCAAAGCGCATTGCTTTGTGATCGCGAGGTCCTGGGTTCAAATCCTAGGTCGGACAAATGTAGTTTTTCTAACGAAAAATTCCCAGTATGAGTCCGGAGTCTGGAATTGTGCCCGGTATATGGCAATAGGCTCGCCCCCTATTACATGGGACCTAACATCGTCGGCGAAACGTGGGTGTACTCAGTACACCTCTGCCACCCCCTCTGGGGAATATAGGCATGATGGTGTTTTTTTTTTACGGTGTAATAGTTAAAATTACACAATTTCAAAAAGATGTTATTTCTCAAACTATAAACATAATTATCTTCAAAATGCTTAAAATAGAAGTTGTCTAAACTCAAACATTGAATTGAGTATTATAAAACTTCACACATGAGCACTAAGTTCTTTTGGTAATTATGTTTTAATGTGCATCGCCCCTTGTTTTTAATGTAACAAATCAAACTAATAATCACTTTGAATCTAATGCTCGACTCATGATGGAAAATTTCGCGAGCACGTAAAAGCTTAGCGGAGACGCTATCTTATATAAAACAAGACACTATGATTTGATTTTTGAGTGATCTATGTTGTTGGCCTGGGGGGCCTTTACAGCTTCACAGGACAAAAGGAAGAGTGTACAACCACTACAACTACTACAATACACTGTGATGAGATAGAGTTGTTCCAGAGGAAATATTTGTATCAGCCAAGTACATACAGAATAAGGTACGATTTACGCATATTCTTTAGCGCATTTTACAATGCGGTAAAGAATATGTAAGTGTCTATACAGCTATTAAAGTTGATATTTGTATGGAAAGTAAATTGTTTATTAGCAATTAAAATATTTCGCACTTTATTTCTGGTTTTTAAGTTCTCGAAGTTTCGAATGCTCTACACCACCCATCGTTATGAGATGGATTATCAATTTAATTGCAATAGAAATTTTAATTTATCGATCCCACATTCAAAAATTTAATTAAACGATTCCCAACACTACCCAGTAATGCAAAAAAATAAGGAGAATTATGTAGACTAAAAGCACATTGTCATGCTTATACTCCCCAAGAGGGCGTAACAGAGGTGTACTGTGCACAACTCACTTTACGCCGATGATATTAGGTCCCATGTCCCCAGGGGGCGAGCCTATTAGCTTTGTACTGGGCACAATGCCAGATACTGAAAACTCTTCAATATAAAAATTACATATTTGTCCAACCTAGGGTTTAAATCTATTGACCAAATCAAGACCTAATGACCGCTACATGCATTATTCGCCACTAGACCAATAAGGCAGTCAAAATACATATTTAAAATCAATCACATCATTAAAAAGGATATTTTTTATAATTTAATACTTTATTAACTCAACTACCGCAGTGCACAAAAATCACTTACTCCAAGGTTCCATTCAAATTATTCCAAAAAGGTGCAGTCGAGTGTGAATTTCAATGTCAACTTGTTTATTTAGAATAGCATCCTCTTTGCAACAAAATGACCTTTATATTTGAATATCAAATGCTACATTCTTTGGATTCAATTGACAATAAACAAATCAAACTTATCTCATATTTACTAACCAGACTAGTTTTTTCTTTTATTATGGGTAAAGAGAAACTAGTCCTATTAATGCAAAATATAATATAACACATAACAATCTGACCTCATAATATGAAAACCATAATATCACTATCTAATATAGTTAGACAAAATTGACTACTGATCAGAATTTGAAAAAATACTAATCGTGATTTTATGGCAGCCTTTGTAAACATGTATTAAGTGTTATATTACTTTAATACCCATAAAAATATTGAAAAGAAAAAGGCAATTCTAGTTTTTCACTCTATGCAAATCTAAAAAAAAATTCCATTGACTTAATTTTGACTTATTAGAATGAGGCCGATAATATACAACATTGCATAAAGTAAGAATGTTTTATTTATTTGTATTTGTGTGCACATGTCTGTGGGACTCATCAGTCTACCTTATTACTCTATCAATTCATCATTGATCATGAATTATATAATTATTATTTTTTATAATGATAAAAATAAATTACTTTATATTTTACATATAATTGAGCTTTTATACTAAACCAGCAGCAATGCACTGATGAGAAACATTCTGTGGCTTGAATGATCAACCAAGTTGTAAAGTATTGTTACAGACCCTTAAGTTTTAATAATATTCTTAATGCCAAATACTTGTTCTAATATGTGCCTTACTTAATCATAGACATCGCAAAGATTATGTGACACCCGAGATTGGTGCCTACAACTACAAAAATGTAGATTAAGCCGGAGGTGTGGATCCACATTTATTTATTTACATTCTAGCATACCAAAGATTATTAAAACTATAAAATGTGATTATGAGTAGTCTCTATAAAAAACATAAATAAAGGTCATAGCAGGAGCATTTCAACATGTGCAATGAACAAAATCCTATAATCTAGTATTTTGCTTTGCATATGTAACTTTCTTCTACGGGACATGAAAATCTTAATCAAACATAAACAAAGAGTACTCGCTCAATACTACTTACAGGGTGGATATTGTGGTGTGAAGGGGCTTGAAGGCCCGACCCCTCCAACAGCTTGGGAGTAGCTCGGTGGCGCGGCTAAAGGTGGCTGCACATTATGAGCGTTGTTCCAGCCGTACGGAGGTGGGTTCCAGTTTTTCGCCATTGTAAAATCTGCTAGCAATATAGTAAGCAGTACCGTAACAAGTACCACAATCTGTCACAATGACGCAATACAATCTTGAAGTTATTTTTAGCTATGACTCCACAAGGACTCCACCAACCTATTCGTCAAGTTGCGGTTTGACGGAGAAAATATAATTATTGTTATTATCAACAAGGTACAAAAATCAATACAACAATTATGTGACTGGTGTCGCACTTATCGCTTCGTTTCATTCAACAAATCAATAACTTAACTTCTGTTATCTTTCGAACATAGACAGCGCTTTTTTTACATGGATTATGACAGGCCCTGTGACCATAGACAATAGTAGGAGTGATCGTTATATTACATAACTGAAAAAATAATCTATTATTAATAAATAATCAAATCACCTATTATTTATTACCTCGGGCAAGCGTTATTTTTTAAGCGTTACTTATATTACATATTGTCCGACCAAAACCGCCTACCAGCCTGCCACGCGACACAGCGACACTGACTGACTGGACTTAAGGTCAATTTCACTTAGACGTATAATATTTTTGTCAAAAGTCACATGTTATATTATGCTCTAAGACAACAACATATGATCTATTTTTAAATGAGTGTCCAGTAATGAAAGTAATATATTATTAGGTTATTTATTATGTTCCGCGCCAATATATTTGTTCGTATTATACGTTATTTATAACGTGTTGGTTACTACGTTAGATTATTTTTTTTAATAAAATCAGTGCGGATTACTGGCGTCATAGAGTAAAGTAATATAGTGGCGTGATCTTGGATGACGTACTTATGCATTTATCGTGGGTTTGTGAGTGATTGCGGCGTCGCGTGTCAAATTGTTTGCAAATAAATCGTTGGTTTGTTTATTGTAATAACTGTAAATAAAAGTTAGTTTAAGTTACGTGTAAATAATTAATTTATTAAATATATATTTAATTTTTAACGTTTAACAGCTCACGGCGGCGGAGTAGCGTGTTTTGCGACAGTAATCAAAAGGCGTCGTTCAACGAAGCGAAGAAATAACTATTATTAATAGCGTAAAAAAATAATAAGCGTTTTAAAAGTAGCGTATCGTTATAACGCGTTTTTAATATATAGCCGTTGCGAACACTCCTAGACAATAGTAGGATTTGTTTTGTCCTTATAGTCAGGCAAAGGTACAAAGCCGCACTATCTTATAATTTTGTGGGGAATTTGAGGGAATCGGAACAGTTTAATTGGATCAGTTTCTCTGCTCACTCTAATGCGCAGTGTAAGAGAAATCCTTTTTGCAGGAAGTTGAAAAAAAAAGGATGGATAACTTCACGATATACACATTATTATTCACGTTTATACAGTATAAATATATAAGATATTACCAAACGTTCATAATGGTATAACGGTCCAAAATTATTATTACATATACTGTTCGCTTTGACTGACACCACAGCTCTGTCTTACAGTATTAGTATATTATCTATGGTTCTCTCAGTTCTGACAAAATTGAATATTTTTATTAATCAAAAATTTTCTCAACATTCTGTGAAAATATCATGGATATAATACAATGGATTGGGCACACGAAAAAACGGGATGACAAGGATATTCACTGAGAGCCCTACGTCACTTTCTAAGTAGGGTGAGCAAACATTGGTACGATTATGGACTTGTTGTCATATAATTAACGTACAACTCTCGGGCACTGTTTATTGCCGTAATTCTTTCTTTCTACGCATATGCCACATCTTAAATGAGTAGTAGCCAAAGTTTTTGATTAAATTGTCCATTTTCTTGCGGACTGTACATTTTTTTCAGAATCTGTAAACTCAGCTCTAAATATCACAAACAATGAGGATAGTCCCCTAGAGCCGTTTTTGTGTATCTACAAGGGTTGAGTTAGCTGCCCTTACTGCCCTATCTTAATCCATTCTGTATATAAAGACGAATTGAGAACCTTGTTAGTTTTGAACTCGGTAATAAATGGTTTACAGCGTATTTAAACCATATCATAAATAGGTACAGCCCGTATTAGTTCTACTTTATGGTCACCTTACTGCATCGTAATGGGTGCGAGCGTGACACCGGGCTCCAGGTAATTGCTCTCACTCATCATGGTTTCTCGTGTTGTTTAAATCATAGAAAATTCATTGTGATGTCTGTGGGTGAGAGTTTAATTTTCTTTAGCAATATTTTGATAGTACTCAATCTGTTTAGGGTTACAAATTCATGGAAAATATTCAAATTCGAATTTACAACATCTGTCATGTGTGCCAGTAGTGAGAGTATAAAAAAAACTAAAACCTAATTGCAAACCTCTTTGCTTCAACACATAGTTCTCCCCAAATGTCGGGAATTTGACCTAGATTTTCGGGGAATTTGGAGGATTGGCGTTGGCAGCCCTGGTCCCAGTGGACTATAGTAGACATAGAGGAACTGGTTTTGATACTTACTAGATTTATTGTGTTGTGGTATCAAAAAAGAACTTACAATTTAAATTTGACGCTTCTGAATGTGAAATTTCATTAAATTCTGTGGCATTGCATTAATGGAACATATAGATGATTTTTCGAAACTTTAAACAATCCGTATTTTGTTTTAAAAAATGAAACACTTACAAAAAAATTGATTTAACGTCAGAAAGCCAATAAGGATCAGGTGCTCATAGCAGAAAACCAGGGACTTATAAAACATTGTCACGAAAGAATGCAATGAATTAGATTGTTATAATTTCTATGTAACTCTCCCCTACTCTTTCTCCTCCATCGTTCCTCCTCCACCTCCATGTTGTGTTCTTTAAAATCACGAAACTTATTTAGATATTTTTTTACTAAAACAAGTATCAAAGCTATTTATTCTCAGTTCATCCGGGGTCGCTTAATTTATTTAAATTTGCCGCTTTTTTGCACCCAGTTTTCGTTAGACAGAGTCTTATCTACATGTCTGTGATAATAATAATTTAAATAGAATTGCCGACTTCGTGTTTGTTCAATAACAGCTATCTTTACAAAACAAATATTGAGTAAATTCTTTATAATTAATTAAAATAGTCATTTTAAGTACTATTCTTGCCATTCCATTTGATGTTGAAATCACTCATAACGCTCTCCTATAAGTTATTCCACATTGGTGAATCTGGAGGTGGATGAGCATATGCTCATATATATCATTCTTCTGAAGAAAATCCCTAATTGAACCAATATATCAAATATCAACTTCGTAGATAAGAGTATTTGGCTCTAATTCAGCTTGCAACATTTGACCTAAACAAACTTACAAACATTGCAAGTTAAACGAAATCTTCGACGTGGGTGGTTGATAGAGTCTGTCTCATAAAAACTGCGAGTGATTATTTTATGTTTTCATAAGCTGGTAATATTGAGCTGTTGCTGGTAAGATTTAACATCCAGAGATGTTGTATTACATTGATAGATCGCATAGATGACACTTTGTGTCTTCAAATAATCCGTATTTTAAATAAAAATTGAATGAAATTGATTTAATATCTGAAAGCTAATAAATATCAGGTTATCATAGGACAGCAAGGAAAGGGTAAACCAAGGATTTGTAACACGAGGGAATGTAATATGTTATAATACTATGAAACTCCCTCCTTACTCCATCTCCTCCCTCGTTTCTCCATTTTCCTGTGTGTATATGTATTCCTTAAAACCATAAACTTATTGACACTATTTTTTTTTCTTATTATCTACTATATTTTTAGTCATAAAAGTATTCAAGCATCAAATCCATTTATTCCTAGTTCCTCCTGGGTTGCACGACTTGCACGGCCTAGTTAATTTAAATTTGCCGCCATTCTCCACTCTCAGCTTGTATTAGACAGACTCTATCTATCTATATCATCACTCCAAATTGCTTGCAGGGTAGGCAGAGAGGACTTTCTTACTCTGACTCATTACTTGGTTACTTGTGGTTACTCAATTTTTAACGACCACGGTTGAGAAGTGAAATCAAGTTTAGTAGCATTATGAACGATAAGGTCGTTAGTCAGACGTGAGCACAAGGAACTTTTTAATAATATGAGTCTTGAGCTTTGGACGTGAGCATGGATGGGAGTGAGTCAGACTGATGAGTCTTGTCATTTCATTTTGGTTTATGGCAATCGACTGCGAAAGTTAAATTTGCTGCACAAATTGCTCCTGAAGTTTGTTTTGATAAAAGTTATTTGTAGGTAAAAGTTTAAATATTTACTTTTTCCGTAATTATAAGTGGTTTCTTTACTTAGTAGTTCATTATGTTAAAACTATAAAATTGAATTCCTATTGGTTCTTTATGACCTTATTTCTGTTTTTATCCTCAGGGTGACGAAATGTCGTCACCACGCCCGAAATCCCCTCGAACTCCCGTTTTGACTAAAAAGGAAGATAAAGAAGAATCATTTTGGGATAAGATTGGGACCATAGGACGCAAGAAACGTATTAAAGAAGGTATGTGCCAGATATTTAACATAATTTAAACATTTGTGGGTATTTGAGTGGGTTGAGAATTTTAGACAAGTAAGGGTTTCCGTCCTTTCGATTACGTTTGATATTACTACACTATTAGATTTATCATACCTATGTAAAGTTATTTTCACACTTATAAATTGAGTGATACAGTGTGGACTGGGAAATAAATCTCAAAAGGATATACTTTTACAAAATTTAGTAATTTGTTCAATATCTACTCTGCAAGCTATGATGTAGATTATTAATTACATGTTGTATGTGTGAATTTATAAATTGTGTCTTACTCACATGTAATTTTTATATGTAACAGTACAAGATGTCCAAGCCGAGGGTAAATATGCTATAGATTCTCCTGGCAGCCCCACTGCCCCTGAAATACCACCAGAAGAGTACAGCTTACGTAAGTATCACATTTTGATATGAATATGTACCGATACCAAGCAGGAAAAATACCAATGAGATAGTATTTATTTGCAATTTACCTGAAAATAGTGATTCATATGGGTGTGTTACTGTAGCTGTGTAGTTGTATTAATTTGTATTTAATTTCTTTTCTTATTTATTAAAATATAACTGATCTGTGATCTTTTAACTAATCATATAAAATGGATGTAGATGACAATGAAGAAAGAGCTATAATCGAACCTCGCTCCCTCGAAGATCCCAGAGTGAAGGAACTTATCCAAGTTCTTATAGATTGGATCAATGATGAGCTTGCTGCACAGAGAATCATTGTTAAAGATATTAGTGAAGATCTTTATGATGGTCAAGTCCTTCAAAAACTTCTTGAGATCTTAACAGAGACAAAATTAGATGTTCCTGAAGTGACACAGTCTGAAGAAGGTCAGCGTCAAAAGTTAGCAGTTGTTTTGAGAGCAGTCAATAGGGTTTGTATTATTTTGTATGTATTGTTTACTACTTATTAAAAGGGTTTTACATTAGGCTCTGTATGAGATTATTATTGATATAATATTGGGAGAGGTAAATCATGATTCTATTTATTTTCATCTTTCATCTTATAGTAATTTAATGTTGAGAAAGCAAGTATGTAGAGTATATTAATTCAAAAGTATTGTGAATTTCAAATCAGCTAATTTACATTAAAAAATCACCTTAACAGACATTCAAACTGAATCCAAGTACACATATAATTTGGTTTAAAAACACCTTTTGTCTCTGCTTTGGTAACTACTGGCCTTTAATACCTCTCCACTTATCAGCTTTATTTTTATATTCATTCCCCATATTTCTTTTATGTTTGGCCTTTTTCCTCACTATAAAATCATTAAATTTTCCTTGTGGACTAGTCATTATTATTTATTGTGTATTTAAATTAACTGCTTATTCAAGGTGCTGTATGGAACAACTAAACCTGCATCAAAATGGACTGTGGACTCAATACATTCAAAAAACATTGTCTCGATACTGCATTTGCTAGTTGCCTTAGCTCGCCATTTCCGTGCTCCTGTTCGACTACCTGAAAATGTCAGTGTCAATGTTGTAGTTGTGAAAAAAGACACACCCAATCAGCTCTCTCACAGGTATGTCATAATCAGTTATAGCTCATTAGGCCTGCTGAGGGGCACAAATGTCCTACCTCTTCTTTCATATATATCGCTATACTAAGCCAGGGAAGAACTTGAAATAAAATTACATCTGTATGAATCTGAATTTAAAAAAAAAAATTCTAATGAGTAAACAAAAGATCAATCGCATTTCATGACAAATTTGGTTTAAATATAGTTTTGTCGGCGGGTGGCATTTATTCGCTTATTTTATTTTATGTGGCTGATCATGTACATAACAATGACATCATCTGACAATTTAAGGCAAATACACAAATATTTACTTATAATTTTATGCACTTTTCTAGATATAATTTTGATGCCCTTAAAATTATTGGTGAAGTCTGTCCTATATTGTAGGACAGATGTGTACATTAAATTGTACAAATGTAGTAAGTGTAAGATGTTGTCTTTTATGAAGAGAACATTGCCCCTTAAGATATAAGGAACCCTAGTTTGAGGCAGGGTTCACGTTTTTGTACAGATTTAACTTCTACATCCTACTGATCTATCTATGTTTTCTATCAATCTGTAATTACTAATATAATTAGCTATTTATATATATTTTCTTTTCAGGACATTTGTTGAAACCATCACCACTACATATGATGATCTTGGCATGAAATGCGAACGGGATGCATTTGATGCATTGTTTGATCATGCTCCTGACAAATTACAAGTTGTCAAAAAATCACTTATTACATTCGTTAACAAACACTTGAGCAAGGTGAATCTCGAAGTGATGGATCTAGACACGCAGTTCCATGACGGCGTATACCTTTGCCTACTAATGGGACTTCTTGAAGGATTCTTCGTACCTCTTTATGATTTTCATCTTACGCCACAGGATTTTGATCAAAAGGTCCACAATGTATCATTTGCATTCGAGCTGATGCAAGATGTTGGACTTGCAAAACCTAAAGCAAGACCTGAAGGTGAGGCTTAGCTATGTATGCTTATTTATAACTCTTTAATTTTATGAAAAACTGTACAAGCATCACTGGATAGAATTTAGATTTCAAAATCCAGTTTTGACATTCTAATAACGCCTCTGATATATTATTATTATAATTAAATTCTTGTCTTATTTGACAGTAGTATTAGGAACAGTCCGACAAAGATCTTTTGGCCTGCGGACAAAATCACAACTAGTGCTGTCATCAAGTAAAAATAGTGATTCTAGAAAGAAAAAATGAGAGCTGCTTTAAAGTGTATATTTTGTGTACCAGAAAAGGTTTATTCACTGAGATTTATCAATAATTAGACTTCTGCTAAATGTGTCACATACAGTCTACATGATATGACAGTGTAATGATGGTGAACTACAGACTCACTAGTGTGTAAGAAGCGCTCGCGAAGCTTAGTATAAGAATCTTCTTGTTGATTGATGTATATTTATTTATTTTCAGATATCGTGAATCTCGACCTCAAATCCACACTTCGGGTGCTATACAATTTGTTCACTAAATATAAGAGCTTGGCCTAAATAAACTTCTTTGCTAGATTAACAGTGTAATAATTACTAACGATGACTGTATTCATATACACCTATTTGTTTACAATTTTATTTTGTAGAGTATTATAAAATCAATGTATGACGGTGCTATACCATTAACTTATAAAAATATATTAATTTACTAACAAAATGGTTTTTTTTTTTTACTTGATTCTCAGAGCCATTCCCCATCCAGGCCAGAAACACTTATAATTATGCTAAGTGGGTAGGACAAAAAGAAATTCAATAGTTCATGGTAGAGACATCAAGGTGATTTATGCCTGCCTCTCGAGGTGAGTCCCCTCTCGTGCTTTCGGCTGAAGTTGTTTTTTGGGGTCACGCTGGCAGTCTTCTCCGGTAAAAGGCGCCGTGTTCAACAAGATGCACAAACAAGCAAGTCGAATTTCTTTCGTTTCAGACAGCCAGTTTAACGAAGAGGCAGGTAGATTTGATTGGAATATAAATCTTTATCGAGTTATATTCTGCACTAGATGGGCAGTTCATTTAGTCGACGTAGACAGACTTAATAGCTCAATATAGACTACACTGTCCGGAATGATACGGCTACAGTAGTTAGACTGAGGTTGCGAATAAAAATTCTTATAATTTGAATAATGTCTATCATATTTTGTTAAATAAGATGTGTCCAAGAAGAATAAATCAGTTTTTTCTCTGTGGGTGTGTGCGATATAAGGAAAACTAAAGATGATGAAATATAATTGATTTTATTAAAAAAAAAAGAGTATAATGTTAATTCATTTTTCCAATACACAATACGAAAATAAGTCACGTACATCTTAAAAAAATGCGGATTTCATAATAGGGTAAGAATCGTGGATAATATACCAGCTGAGTTCACTGTTTATATAGAGAGCACGGGATTTAGGCCAGTGCCGCAAATAGAACAATAAAATATGTACAGTAATCCAGTGTAAAAATACTTCAAGATGAAAAATACATAAAAGTATAGATGGAAATATTTTCCAAACAACTTCTTCAAGGCTATGCCTTCAAGGGAAAGCCAAAAAATTCGTAATTATAATTTTATGCGATATTAAATTATAATCTTTACTTGTATGTTCGATTCGATAAAATAAGGTACAAAGTTTCAATTTCTCACTTTGTTTACTTTAATACGGGTTCTTTGGTTTGGAGGGCAATTCTTGCCTGAGACGCGATTTGGATTTAGTTA
Source organism: Phalera bucephala (assembly GCA_905147815.2). NCBI lineage: Eukaryota > Metazoa > Arthropoda > Insecta > Lepidoptera > Notodontidae > Phalera > Phalera bucephala. The sequence goes on along the minus strand of LR990609.1, from coordinate 14,467,758 downwards.
GATAAGAAATGATTTCGTAATAGATATTTATAAGCCAGGCCATTCTTGCGAACATTGCAGTGCGAGGTTTATTGTCTGAGCTTTTTACTAGGTTCTTTTGTAAAACCTGTTACAACATGTGCTGAAGTAGTTTGTAAATATGACAGTAGGTGTCGCAGGTCAGCTATTTAGACCGGGTATATAAACCCAATCACAGGTGGTACAGTCGAGTTTAACAATAAAATATAAGTACTAACAAAGATTCAAAAAAAAGTAAGCGTTAAAATGCTCAAAACTCGACACAATCTTTAATCATAAGAAACTCATCATTTAAATACATGGTAATATTACTCCTCTCAAAGTAATGCACCAAAAGCTTGACCTTTTGATGATGCTTATAATGATTGTTAAGCTTACATAATGCTAAACCTGGTTATGCTAACATATTAGCGAACTTAACTGTACTTGAATGAGGTCTCCCATAAGGTAGAGATAATTGGTGCAAACGAAAGATTACCTTTAGCTTTGCAAAGCGTGATGATAGTGAAAGGTTTACGGACCTGGGTAATGTTTCAGTCTTGTTCTTATTGAAACTAGATAATCAAAGCTCGAACACTAGTCCCGACGCCGGCCTGGCATGATAGACATTCTCTAAATGTAGTTTAAAATAAAAAATGTAGCAAGCTGTTTCCTATTTTTAGGTAGTACAACTTACCAGAAATGTTCTTTATAAATTATCTTATATGACTTTATTCCCATGTGTATCTTACTATTTTTGTTAAGAAATAATCTATGTAGTTTATTAAAAACGACACATTTTAGCTCAACGTGAAGTCCTTTCGGGTATTACTATTGAATAAGTATACAAATCAAATAAACTCTCATTAGGTTAACATAATAAATTAGTAAGTAGATTTATTCATAGCTGCCAATATAATTATATTAATTAAATAGGTCATTATATAATTCATTAATACATTGTAACAATAACTAAAATAATATCTATTTTTACTGATTAAGTTGGTTGTGGTGAGGAGAAAAATAATATTGCATTACATGGTACCTATTAATACAGTTGTATACATATACATAATAATATCTGTTGAAAAAAATATTTCAAATGATTATTTCAGTGTCTAGCATTTTGTTGTAAAAGAGACCTGAGTTAGTTAGAAATAGGTTACAAAACTTTTTAAAACATAAGTCGGGAACAGTGCTTTAGTGCATAGCACGAGAGCCACAGTATTGTGTAACTCAGTTGGTGAGGCCTTGTGAAGTGAGGTCATCGTGAGAGTTGAATTGGCCTTAAACGCGACACGAAACACAAGGCAAATGATGTCATCGCATGCTAGACATGTTTACATATTTGCACACATTTTTGAAATGGATGGAAATAAATGAAAAGATTGGGAATGTTCTATCTTGAGGAATGAAGTTACAGCAATAATATCTATAATAAAATTCTTTCATGGGGCAATGTATCCGCTTCTACAACAAATTACCATTGATATCGGAAACATGCCTATCAATAAATTTAAAAAGGTAATCAAAGTGTAAGAAAGGGTATTACAAAATTTCGGATTATCTTGACGATAAAACAGATTGGGTTTGAGCAGCTCCTCAATCAACAAAATTAAACAATGCTGTATAATACAATTTTGAAAAAAAAAATAGTTATCAAAAAGGCCAAACAAATTAAGTTAAAAGACTAGCCCGTTGAGTTTCTCGCCGGATCTTCTCAGTGGAGGGCGCGTTCCGATCCGTTGGTAGATGTAAAAAATTTAATAATTTGATGTTTGTAAGTGCTTATGTATTGGCCTAAACAAATAAATGATTTTTGACTTTGACTATAGGATAAATTAGTTCTATATGGATTAGGCTAGGTCAGCTACATTGTGTTCAAACATGTAATAATAATAATACGGTTAAGATTAATACAATATAATAGAATTGCCTACAGCTGCAGTTTTGGTAGATCAAAATCATTTAAAGCAACATATTGTCTATAAAATATCAACATTAAAGTAAATAATTAAGATAATCGAGATGTGGAACATACATTTTGATACCTGTCTTAGATGTTAAACGATCTTCAACTAGTTACTAGTAGTCACTGTGGCTCCAACTAGTGAATAATACCGGTGTAGTTTTAGCTATTAAATGTGACTTTAAATTAGTAGTACAAGACAAGAATTTGAGTATTTTACAAAAATAAATTAATACGTACTTAATATATTTATAAAAAATCTTCATCTTAAATCTAATAAAATTACAAGCTTTAATTAAATAAGTACGCATAATATTGCCATCAATACTACATTGTCCCTGTCTGAACAAAATATAACATCACTTAGTACAAATTAACAAATTCATTATTTTATTAATATATATGTATATCGGATGATATAAACCGATATAAAAATAAAAGAATATGTACTAAAATTAAAATTAGCAATGTACAAATTGGAATGTTGTTTTTGTTGTTAAGATTTGATTTTGGTCAAGAGAATTTATTAGTGTGTTTGATATGACAAAATATATATAATTGCTCTACATATAAAGTCAAATAATAAAATGTCGGCACGGTATCGAATCGTTGAGATCAAAGCTACCAATTCGCGAGAGGATATCGAAATAACATAGTCTCATCACATTTTACGAAACACTAACTGCTGTTACCACGTTTTCCTAATTTTCTACCCATAATTAAGACTAAAAAGTACAACTACGTTACAACTACCTACCTGTATATATCTCAACTACAACCATATAAAACATTATACCTAATGTGCATAAGAGGTGAGTCAAGATGGTGGATAAAGTTTTCAAATTCCCTGATCAGACTTGAGCACAGAGTGTAAAACAATATCCGCTCTCTTGCGTCATGTAAAGTATGTAGTTGGCATCATGAGACTGGGTATTATGTATTCGACTATATGGAAATCTAAGCAATGCTAAATATCTATTGTAAGCAGTATTCTATATACTGGTGTTTCCAGGAACCGGTTCTATTGACTGCATTACTGAGCCGGTATTTCAAATTATATTGGTATTTCTAGAAACTGATACCATCGACTTTGTCACGGTACCAGTACTATAGGTATAACTCAATAATTATAAATAGACACGTGATTATCAAACTACCGGAATATTGAGCTGTGCTGTGCGAGTTGTTGAGAGGCGCGGTCATTCGGAATCGCCAAACCAAGCACTACCAACTTAACAGCATATCGACGGACGATTTAGCGCAGTGGTTAAGAGCTTGAGCTGCTCCGCCCACTGTGTCGAATAGTCGCGGGTTCGATTCCCGCACGGGACAAATCTTTGTGTGATCCACAATTATTTGTTCCGGTCTGGGTATTTGTTTGTGAATTTTCATGTTTGTAAACGCACCCACGGCACAGGAATAAATCCTAGTGTGGGGCTACGTTTATATTAAACAAAAAAACAGCGGTGACATTGGCGTTTGTCTAGATATAAAAATGGGGTTATATAATGATATTTCTTCACAGATTATATAATGATAAAATACCGGTATTTTGTCATTATATTACGGGTACCAATATAGGCATTTAATTATATGCGAGCGAGGTATCACAGTACTCGTTAGTGAACTAAGGAGCCAAAGCACGCACTATACTTACAGCAACTGGCTTTATTTATCACTCGCAAAGATTTAAAAATTGAGTAAAGTAAACTAAGTAAAGAAAAAAAAACAAGTGACATTGACATAATGCCCGAAATGAAATCCTATTATAAAAGAAAAAGAAAGAAATTGGAACTGAACTAATACATACAAACATTTTGTATTAGATTTTCATGTTAGCTTTGTCAAACATTAATGAAAGAACAGAGAGAAGAACGTCGCGAGAGCCGCTAAATGGTATCGGTATTGCAAGAGCTAGTATACCGGCACCTGGATCAAGATACCGGCACTTCAATTTTGATACCAATACCGTATAAGATAGCATTATTTATGGTACCCGTATCAAGCCCTGATTTTAAGTTTGTCTAAGATGCTGATATATATTTAAAACTATCAATTATTCAGAGGAATAGCTAGCATAACTACTATATGACATAA